>BGPR01015166.1:0-37354 GCA_013235015.1 Araneus ventricosus
TTTTCTTGTCAATGTAAACAAGGAACTGTTATGCATAAAAAATTGTAATGTTATTTTGTACATATTTTTTAAGAGTATTTTAGCCTTTAATGCTGTGGACCTATGTTTTTTTGAAAATGATTGTATTTGCATGCATGCACATTTTACAACTAAGCAGATATATGAATTTTTTTGAAAAGCAAATATGTGAAATTGTCAATTGCATACCTAAAATATTAAATCTGATGTTCCTATTGCTGTAGTTCTCAATTTTTACATAAAAAAAAGAGCCTCATTTTGCGAAAATTTCCGGTAATTGAAAGAAATATTCGATTACAATATATTACGAACCTTAAAGTACACAGCATTCTGCGGGCCGCAGTGTCGAGGGGGGGGACACTCCACTTTTTATAAATTATAGAGTGTACAAAAATTTATCAGTCGAATGCAAGACACTAATCAAACAGTATTTCACGCGAATGTTTCAACCGTTACGTCACAACTGATTATTGTGGAGGAAGTCCTTTCTTAATTAAGCTTATCCATAAGTTGTATTAGTGCAACTTATGGATAAGCTTCCGACAAATGATTGACTGCCTGACGGTCTGCCCATTCGTGTAAAATGCAAACAACTATATAAAAGAAATCCTGCATGTTGTCGCAATCGATGAAAAGGGGGGAAATTTTTAATCGATACCCTTCACCTATTCTACGAAACTTTTTGCAAAATGCGGTAGAATACCATTGGAGAGAATATCTATTATTTTCTATAATATTTAACCCACTAATGCCGAAGTCGCATTTTTTCTATAATGCTGCTATGATTCTGTAATGCCGTTTTCCTGCAAAGTTAATCTCGTGGTTGAAAAGAGAGTTTCACAGAGATTCGTACTGGACACCAAGTCAATGAATACCTACCCAGGTGATAAAATGAAGGTTGTAGAAAATACAAGAATTATTATCATATCTCTCATAGGAACTGAGAACTCGAGATTCTACCAAAGTGATGTTAGAGAGATTCTTCCTTGTGACGTCATGCTTTCTAGGAAAAGCTATAAATACCGAGGCACTCAAACGGCAAAATCAAATCTCTTTAGAGTTCTGTTAGAGTTGGTAAGCTGAAAGGCGCTATTGTCAGTTCTTTTTCTGTTATTAATAGTGACTTGTTGTATGCTTGTGTTTCTAATTTGTACAAGTACTGTTTTCTTGTTAACTGTGTCCCTCCCCGTAGAATAAAGCGTCCTTCTCCATTATCTTCCTGGTTGGCCTTCTTTCATCTGTTATGAGCCGGCACATGCGACCGATGCGTGTCTGTTCGTCATCTTTCCATTTCAGGATTTTTCAAAATTTTCTACCACATAAATACGGATCCAAAATGTATGCACTATCGTAAAACGGGAAATTCACGAGGACATCATTCCATTCCATTTGGAGCGCCTCGCACCAAAACCCGTCGTCGATGCGTATCCGACGAGAATCGGACTGTCGAGGTCGAAAATCCAACGTCGATCGTTTTCCATTCGGTCATAAAACTGAAATACGATCTTGGGGAAGGGGAGCAAGCCTCTCTCACAAAAGCGAAAACCGCCCGCGGTGGTCTTGTTTTGAAGCCGGGGATCGCAGCGGCCGGAAGTGCGTTCTGGATCCTTCGTGAATGACCCACCCAAATGGATGAACTGAAAATAACAACCGTCTTTCGGAAAGCGATACAAATGGACTGGAATTGACTGCCCCCACTTGAATGTGCATTAAAAAAGCACTTCGAGACAAAAAAAAAAACAATGCATCCTAAATAAGAGCGTTTCTAATCACAAAGGACAAAGCATTTTATATCTATACTATTCAATTATATTCGTGAATGAAATTATCCTTTGTGCAAAAACCGCACCACCCAAAATTTTGTGATGAACCATTAGTGGTACATGCACCATAGTTTGAGAAACCCAGTTCTATTTCCAGTGTCGAGATCAGTAACGATGCAACTATTTTTCCAAGTGAGAAAAAGAATTCATTCGATCACTTGCGGGAGTTGCAGAAAATAATCTTTCCACAAAATCACAAATGTGACACGCTTATCTTTAAAGCCTTAAAAAATTTTGAAATAATTGTTCTTTCCCACATAACTACGAATCAGCACAACCTTATCATTTATTGAGCCGTCGTGATCATTTGTTTTGTTGCGTCGTTTCTGTCCCGAAGCTCTGCCTTCCGAGCCACCAGGGGTCATATACGTTAATTTTGGAGTCGCAAACACAGCGCCAGGCCCGTTTCTAGAGGCCAAGCCGCATTTACCTTCAGCCGCCCCCTCACCCCATGATACGTTCACCCCTTTTCTAAACCAGAGCTTTTAAAACTGAAAATTTCTGCAGTTTCCTTAATGTCGAAAAAAGAAGAACATTTCATCGTGGATTGAAGAAAACTTGCTTTTGCATTTCACGACGATTCCGCCGGGGGAGACACCACGATGAGAAGCCGCCAGATAAGTAAGTGGGGTCTCGTTTCTCCTGAGGGTACAGTAATGGGAAATTGAATCCTCCCTCCAGTGATAGTGCTTACCACCTGCGGTAGGGGTAGAGGCGTGGCCTGTGATGGCTACCAGGACTCCGCCTCAATACTCGAGCTATTGCAGCATAACTATCCATCTGCTAATGAAACTGAGTAACAATATGCGCCACTGGCAATCTTTTTTAACAATCCATGATGGTTGGATGATGCATTACTAGACAAATATTTGCATTTTCGCAAATAACGTCTCGGTATAAATTTGCGAGAAGCCCCTTTAAAATTAAAATATCTGCAAGTTTTGCAGATAGAGCCGTGAAACTTAGTTTATACAAAGATGAGCGTTAAGAAGATTATTTTACCCATTGACACTTTTTGATCTATGAGGAACATATAAAAATTTAATTTTCTTAATTTTCAACTTCCATAGAAGCCAAAGTATTCTCACACAAATTCCTACCTTATTTAATGAAACTTTCTAATTGGAAATATATGATTTGGTGAAATATTTAAGGAAATAAATGCTCGTTCCACTTTTATGGGACACCCTATATATAAGAGTAAGATTGGTAAGGATGCGATTATTTTTTCCACAGTAAAAGGTACAATCTATTTTATTCGAATAATTTATTTCAGCCCAAGTGATTCTGTTTAGATTCAGTGGAACCTCGGGAATCAGAAATTTCGGATAATCCGAACCATTTTTTTTAAATTTTCTGAAAACTTTTTATTAAAAATGAAGGCAAATAACAATTTGGAATCAGAAACAAAGCTAATGCTTATTCCTAACTTAAATTTAATTGCTATTTAAGAGTGAATAAAGTAAATTAATTAGTGGAAATAAAATTACTTGTATCGTTTGCCGATGCGCATCGCGGCTACATTGTTCCGTATACTCTTCCACAGAGTAGACAAATTCATAAATTACTCTACTGCATTTGGTATATCATGTGTATTTTACAGAATATCTCGGATAATACGAATTTCCAGGAATCCGAACAGAGAACCAATTAGTTCGGATTCCCGAGGCAGTAGCGGCGACAGGGTGGCAAAAAATCTGGACACCTAAAAGAACCCGGCAGTACAGGGGGTTGACAACAAAATTAAAAAAATATTTGCAGAATAAGTAAGCTTTCTTGAATCCTATTGGATTTTTTGTAGTTCCTAGCCGTAAGAAGAGAAGAAAAAAATTATTCCAGCAAAAAAAAGTGGGAGGGGGGGCGACGGCTCACTCAATTCGCCAATACAGTCCAAACGTTCTACTGTTGTTTTATTAGAACGGTTGAACATTCTGGCACTTGAAGAAAATATGAAGAAATCACGAATGTGATACGTTAATTTTTTTAAGAATAATTGAAATATTTATTTTTAATTATAATTAGCTTGCTTCATCTCCTCTATTTATCACCATGCGTTTAGCTCTCGTGATCCATGCGGTGAAAGTTGCGCTCTTACCGTCCTTATAAGTTGGGTGCACAAAATAATTTGGCATTGCATGGAATTTTTTCAAACAAATTGGATTCCTATCGACCTAAAGCCGGGTATATTGGCTAGATTTTTGTCACTGCAAAATTGGAGAATGCTTCAGCTAACTTTTCCAATATAAGCTAGCAAAAAGATTTCATTCGGATTTAAAAATTTCGGATAAGAATACGAAAAATATCCCCGTAAATCTGAAGAAATTTAACACTAGGAGGAAAAAGAGGATACGCCTAAATTGACCACTTAAAATTAAATTAATATCTAATTCGAATTCTTATAACGCTTTTACAGCATTAGCTCTTTTCTTGTGCAGATCCATAAATGTGCTAAATTCGATAATGGTATGGATGCACATAGAATAGAAAAACCGAAGTACATGTATACTTAAAAAGTTTCTCTTTAATACATATAGATTTTAAATGGAGAGGTATTATAATTATGGAATATTAGGTGTTTCCTAGGAAAAACCCGTCTTCATTCTGAGAATTTTTTCTGATCCCACCAGACTGATATTGTCTATTCAAAGAAATTTAAAAAAACCAAGAAATATACACCGAGAGAATATAATTAAATAAATAAGGAATCCATTCTAGTCCACTTTTACAAGGGCTTAGACTACATTTGAAATGGATTCAAATTCAAAAAAGTCTACTTAAACATTGTTTAAATTTTGTAGTGCGTGTTTAAATTTCTTTTTAAATTTGTTTTAATTCCTAATTAATTTTTGATTATCTTTATTATTTATTGTCTACTAGCTGTTACCCGCGACTTCGTACGCGAAGAATTTGAATTGTTACTTTTAAAATTAACGAATGTAAACGTTTCGTTATATGTAGAAAGGGGAAATTAAAAGTTCTGATGGTTGATAGTACATAATTGGACAACTAACAGGAGTGTACTGTACATGTGGCTGCTGTTACAGTTAGGTAAATTGTTTATATATGATAACACACTTTTGTTTCACGTTTTTTGCACCGATGTAGAGGTTTAGTGGGTTGGACACACGGGAACATGCCACACATAGTTACCAACGGAAAAAATATGATTTTTCCAAATGTACGCCTGCCCCTTTGAGTGTCTGACCTTGAGCCTGGTAAATGCTAATTTTAAAGGGAATTGTTACCTTTTGAACTGGGATGGTAAATCCTTCGGTATCATCGGAATGCGTAGAATTTAGCACTCTCACTTCTTGCTATGCCAGTCATATCAGTAGCTAGTACGACTTTTGGTCCTAAGTGTATAATTTGAAACCGTGCGCCATTGAGCAGTCTCGGTACATCGAGGTTACGTATGAGTAGTTCTGGCACACCGAATTTTAATCTCAGCTTGTCCGAAGGTATCCCTGACAATTTTATGGGGTTGAAGAACTCTACAGGATATGATTTTACTTGTTATTGCCCATTACCGTATCTACAGATAGATATTCTGTAATATATCCCTCCATTTGTGAAGCAATTTTTTTTTATTTATCTGACCTAAATTTTCATTAGTCAGTGCCAAAATTACCCAATCAACAAACAATCTATTCCTCTTATTAGCTTATAGGGAAGGATAAACCTTGCTTATCAGTTCCTATGTACTGTGAACAATTTTAAAAAAGTCCCAATTTAATACACGGTTTGAATCTCTAGCAATTGCCAAATCTATTTGGCAACTGTATCAAACGCCAAGTTCCAATCAGTTCTTTCTAACGTTGAATTCCGTGTTCATTGGGTTTATGCAATCCTTTCTTTTTAAATCGGTTGAAAAAAGCTCTTAAAGCATTAAAATTCGAAATGGAACTATTGTAATTAGCTAAATCGTTTGGTTTAGAATTTAACCGCCAGTTATTATCCAAATCGTTTTGTTTGGCTGTTAAATTTGTAACCAATCTTGGATGGCGATAAAAAGAGGAATCAAGAATTATTTTGGCAAGCTTTCCACTAAATTAGGCTTTTATTTTAAGTAAACATTGAACGATATTTTCCTTTAGTTATAATTAACTTTAGTTTTTAGATTTTAATCCAAAAACTCTTGAAACTATATCATATCTATCATTGGTTTTCTGTCCTGGCGTCTATATTTCAGTTATTATTCCACAAATTAATTATTTATTTCTTTTCTCAGCAAGGTCACGTGATGTTTGACTTTAAAAATAAGTTATTTCAAATGCTTGCACTTTTCTGAAGGATCACGCGACATTTCATTTTGTTTACGCATTCCTTAAGGATCACGTGACAGTTGATTGAAAAATAAAGTAGTAATCTTCATCGCTTGTTAATTATTTAATTGTTATTTGTAATAAAAAATAATCAATTTAACATGATGTCACCTACCCTATGTTTGTTCCTGGGTTTCAAGCTACAACTCTGCCAATTTTCATCCAAATCGGTTTGGTAGTATTGCTGTAAATGCGTAACAAACAGACAGACACACTTTCGCATTTATTATATTACTAGCTGTTACCCGCGACTTCGTGCGCGAAGAATTTGAATTGCTACTTTTTTTAAATTTACGAATGTAAATGTTTCGTTATATATAGAAAGGGGAAGTCAAAAGTTCTGACGGTTGATAATACATAATTGGACGACTAATTTAATTCTCTGTTACTGTAAATTACATCATTGTACTCAATGGTATCATCTGCTCTTTGGAATATATCATCCACCATGCTATATGTCATCTGCTTCTACTGTTTAAAAGAATACATAAGACAAAATATACCTTCCTATTATAAAAACTCTGACAACCATATCATATACGTCAATGGACGATCCTGGTTTGTTTATTTTGGATTCATAGACCGTTTTCCGGTAACCTTCCGATTTAAGCAATCGCCAAATCTATTTGGCAACTGTATCAAGCGCCAAGCTGGAAATAAAGGTGAATTAGTTCAAAGTCTAACCGTTGCCTAGCAACGGAGTAACTATAAATATTCGTTATTTCAAAATCGTCTGCACGCATTTTAAAGTTTTGGAACTTTTAAAAATTAATAACAATCGAAGGGAAAATGTCAGAGAAATAAAATTAGTATCATTGAAAAGGTAAAAATTTGAACTTTAAGATGGTATAAAAATATTTTTTGTCGGACAGTTTGCTCCGAAGTTACGGCGGAAAAACGATTTCGGTTATTTTCTAATTAACTGACTGTTTAATTAACTTTGGGACTTGGAAAAGTTCATAAGTGTCTTCCCCTTCTCTTAAATAATAAGTGTACAAAATTTGGTTGAAAACCGTCCATTGGTTTAGGAGGAGATGTGGAACATAGCCACATACATACCCACCCACATACCCACAATGACTTTTATTTATATTAAGATATGGATATTAATAAAATAATTTCAGAAATAAAGGTGAATTACTTCAAAGTCTGACCGTTGCCTAGCAACGGAGTAGCTATAAATCTTTGTTATTTCAAAATCGTCTGCACGTATTTAAAAATTATGGAACTTTTAAAAATTAATAACAATCGAAGGGAAAATGTCACAGAAATAAGATTGGTATCATCGAAAAGGTAAAAATTTGAACTTTAAGATGGTTTAAAAATATTTTTGTAAGACAATTTGCTCCGAAGTTACGGCGGAAAAACGGTTTCGGTTAATTTCTAATTAACTGCCTTTTCAATTAACTGTTGGACTTAGAAAAGTTTATAAGTGTCTTCCCCTTGTCTTAAATAATAAGTGTACAAAATTTTGTTGAAAACCGTCCATTGGTTTAGGAGGAGATGCGGAACATATCCACATACATACATATCCACAATGACTTTTATTTATATTAAGATTCAAACAACTACAAAACCTAGATGAGGATTGCTGGCTATGACCTTTGACAAACATCAAGGATACAATTAAATTTGGCAGGCGTGGAGCCGGGGATGGAATGCTGGTCCATAGTCAGATGGGAATATTTACAAATATAATAAAATAAAGGGTATTGTTGAGTCTTGCTTCATTACCGGATTGCATTTCGCGGGCAAAGCCGTGACAGGGGGGGGGGGTGCCAGTTGTATTATAAAACTGTTGTTTAAAAATAAATTACATTAAGCGGAGTCAAAGTAACAAATGAAAAAAAGTCAAGACTATGTGTTACCTTCCATTAAGTATTAAAGATAATTCAGAGTAAAAATAATTCCCAACATTTTATTAAGTTACCATAAAGTAAATATTCGAATTATTTTGAAATGCATTTGAGATACAGAAAAAAATAGCATTCATTCATTTCAATTTAAAAATATGTGACCATCACAACTCCACGAAACCATATTCCAGTTGTTCTCCATCTCCCAGCACTAGACAAAGTTTAATATTCTGGACAGCAGTTTTCTCGCTTACGCTTCTGTGCTTTCTTTTCCTTATCAGCACTCGCATCGGCTTCATTAAGGAACTCGAAGAATCTTATAATTTTCCGATTTTCCCGCTCGACTCGTCCTATGTAATTAGATTCTATAAAAGCCTCCTTCAGTCT
This sequence comes from Araneus ventricosus, assembly GCA_013235015.1. Lineage (NCBI taxonomy): Eukaryota > Metazoa > Arthropoda > Arachnida > Araneae > Araneidae > Araneus > Araneus ventricosus. Next base: position 8,407 of record BGPR01015166.1, read on the forward strand.
CTCCCTGTCTTCTTTGGATAGCGCGGCCACTCGTAAGCACCCTTCCACCCTATGCCATCTGTCCTTCAACATGCATCTGTAAAAAAGTTTTAAAATATGACCATTAAATACAAGTTTCACTCTGTCCGCAGCATCCACATTCCTGAGAATAACTTCCATAGCTTCCGAATCTTCGAAACAGGAAAAAAAGGACAGAAAAGCACATGCAGGACTATTATTGGACTCGGGTTGACCTACAAAATATTTTTTAAAATCTACAGAACTCTGAATAAAAAATTCCTGAAACAATTTCGGAAAGCACTGATATGAACCTGTAAAACTGTTAACCATCTGCAAACGCAGATCTCCATAGGCGCTTGGAGGAAGAAAAGTCCAGAGGAGGCCTGCGTTCTCTAGGAAGAGATCTTGCCGGGGCCAATCAAGGAAAAGCCACAAAACGTCGATAGGACGCTCCTTAAATTTTTCTATCTGCTTTTCAGGAGACATTAAGGACAGCAAATAACACAAGATTTCGGAATGCTCTTCGTTTTTGGAAATATATGTATTTCTTAGAGCAGCTTCGACAGTTCTCATTAAAGAAGCCTTTCTCTCTCCATGTCTTAACTTAAGAAAAAAATATTCAGCTGCTGTTTTATTGTCGTGTTCTACTGAGTGTTCAAAAGCCCACTGATTAAAGGAGGTGAGATTTCTGTCCGATGTACTCAACAAGTAATCCAGCTCAGAGAGTTCGCCTCTAGTAATATAGGGCCAACAAAACTCCAGTTTTGGCGACGGGATCCCAGCGCGGAGGAAACGCATTTTACTGTCTTCAGGGAGTTTTTCCCAAAGAAGTGGAATGTAATCTTCCAAGCAATTTATACAAGCAAGTTTGTAACGTTGCACAACATCTAACGCATCGCAACGCACGAGTTCTTCCGCTGTTTTTCGATTATTTATTGATCCTGCTGAAGTCCAACAGAGTTTTGCTGAATTAGGTAAAATGATTTCTTGAATTTCAATGCTCAAATGATATTCCAAGCTCTCTTTCCATCTTTTTATCTGTAAACCAATAGGTCCAACTATATCAATCATCTGCTTCATAAGCGATTCGGGTAACTCCAGTTTCAACACTCTATCTTTAGCCTTAGGTTCAATAGTTCTTAGCCATTTCCATTTACTTTCTTCGATTCCAAACCTATCATGTTGGAATTTCATAACGGAAGCTAAAATATCTGAGCCACTCCACAAAAGGACAGCCACCCTCCTGAGAGCCATTTCCTTGAGGGGCAACAGCAGAACCCATTTCAGTTGCTTCTCCATTATTACCGGCAGTGAAATAACCAACGCAATAATTCAGAAATCAAAACAAGCAAGTATTTAGTGAAGAAATTTACAAATTGGACACTATGTTCTTTCGTTTTCTCATTTATCTTTCAATTCTTGATTTGAATACTGTATCTTTAAATAACATCTTCTTGATTTGCACTTATCTATAAATCGATACAACCTTTACAAACCATTTTCAGTCTAAACAGAATCAAGCGCAGCTACTTTACTTCGGAGAATTTGTGTATTTACTACTTGTACTAAGGTCCAAAGATATGTACCTGTAATGAAAAAAAAAATATTATTATAGACCCATTTATCATGTATCATTATTTTGCATATATAATGCAGCAGAAATGACAGGCGAGGTCGTGACCATATTTGAAAATCCAGGAAACTAATACAAGTCATTTAATTTGAAATAATTGAGGATATAGATGTGATATACATATACAGGGTATTCGAGAAAGATCTTTATTATATTAATAATTAATAACAGACATACGAAAAGATGAGATACGATAATATGAAATGAAAACGGTGACCTGTCTGGCGGGAAGGCGCAGTGCTTATTGCGGTCATTAGGGCTGTACCAATTTTCGATTTATATAAAAAAATCTATATTTAAAAAACATCACCTTTTTGATGTCATTTTTTTAAAATAATAGATATATCGATTGATTCAATTTTTTAATCGGGACAAATAAGCTTTTATTTTTTATTTAGATGCATGATCCGATATTTTTTGAATTTAGGGGCCGTTCAAATATTACGTAAGCATGTTTTTGGTATTTTTGACCCCCTCCCCTTGTCAGCAAAAATAAGCAAATCTCTAACCCCCCCTCTTATAATTACGTAAGCAAACTGCAACCAAACCCCGTTCCTTTTTTTTTTTTTAGAAAACTTATAACAGTAATAATCTAATTTTAAAATTTTTAGGACTTCAAATAAAAAACTCTAACTCAGTTTAAAATGAAAAAAATGCATGTTTAATTTCCTTACAATTTTGTTTAAGAAAATTTCTTAGTTTATCACAATTTTACAAGAACATTGCTATATTTTAAATTTTATTTTGCACATGCCCATCTATTAAGATGCTAACCAAGGTTGCTCAAGCCATTTCTCTACATCTGTTATTATATTGCTTCCCTCTTCTGTTACTACTTCATCGCTTTCTTCTCGGACGAAATCTTGATAAACTTCGTTAATTTTTCACAATGGCCTCTATACTTTTTAAGCATGTGAAAAAAGGACTAAACTTTTAGTAATTACTTTTATATCAAAAACGTAATTTGTTATACAAAAGTAAATGAAAACTTCTTCTCCAATAAAGCTCAAAACACTTTTATAACTGTCAATTGCACTAATGTAACTACATAAATTTGAAAGGTAACAGTCATTATAATATGTAATTTTTTTAAAATCTAAAACATAAGTGAAAAAAATTAAATCTTAGATTGGTGAATGATTTATTTTTAAAGTATTTTCATAATCTATTATTGTAATTTGTTTAATATTTTTATTCAAAAAGCAAAGTCATATTCGAACCACTTAATTTCCTAGATTAATACTTTTGAAAATTGAAGAACACTTTCACTTTAAGATAGCATTAGTAAAGATAATTTATCTATTAAATTATAGAAGGATGTTAATTTTAACACATTACAATGTCAGTATACTCTACATATTTTAATAAATGTAGCGAATATTAACAAGTAAAGTTGTTTCATACCAAGTTAATTATAAATTTAAAGTTATGATAAAATTTGCTTAAAATTTTAAGAATATATTGATTACAATTACCTTTATAAAATAAGCGAGAAAAACTGATTTCAATTTAGTTGCCTTTCGCAGTTCTTCCTCGGCTTTTTTTAACACTAACTCCTCCTCTAGCTCTTTATCATTTTTAGAATTTTTATACTCCTGCCACACATTAGTTTTACATTGAATATCCTTCAAAGGTTTATCTCACGAAGCCTTTTTGAAACTTTCAAAAAAAATTTCATATAATATTTCTAGAAATGAAGACATATTTCCGATTTGACTTGTTTTATGTACTGCGCGGTTTTAAAAACTCACGAGACACCAGACAGTACAGCTGTCGGCCACTATGGTTACGAGGTTCAACCACTTCAGAGAGAGGTGTGAGGTGATTAGTTTGGTTTCGGAAAGAATCGTCAGTGAAAACGAAAGAAAAATTGTGCATAATGCTGTCGAAGGAAAACAACATCATTAAGATCAAAGAAAAACAAATTATTATTAAGCAACATCGAAAAAAACAACGCATAATAAAAAGAAAAAAATTAGTATAAAAACAATCAAAAACATTTTCCATTTTCCAAATAATGAAAAAAAGATCTTCAAAACAATTATCCACTTAACTCTCATCAGATATTAATAGCTATGAAATTGATTAGTGGAAAAAACATCCCAGAGAAGAAACGAAAAAGAGAAAATGAACTATTATTGTTAAAAAGAAAACTATGAGAACCCAAGGAGGGAAAATTAGTCAACAGATTAGCAGACTTAATGTCTACGAAGGATTTGCGGTATGAGAATATTCGTTATTTTATTTTATTTTCACTTTCAATGAGATTGTTTTGTTTTTTAGTACATACTAAGAAGATGTAACTTCAAACCTGACTAAAAGTATTTTTTTTTTATACACGAAATATTCACTGAGTTTCAAGTTTGTTGTAACATGCTTATTTGTGCTTGCTTGGAAACTCGTATTGTCACAATACAGCATATCAGTCCCTTTCATTCCAATCGCATCATGGGAAATAACAAATTCACAAAAATAAGCCTCATGCATCAAACATTATTATGAGCTGTCCCCTCCAGCTATTATAAAGAAAAGATACTATTATCCATTGTGTTCAATGAACATTCATCCTACCTATCGTTTATATTTTTGTTGTGTGGTTAAAATGCTTGACCTCAGATCATTGAGAAAAAAAATCAAGAATTTAGCTTTAGCTCTTGGGGAGGTGGCAGCCACATAGAACCCCCACTGGATTCGCCACTGTAGGGATATAAGTTAAAATTACGACAGATAACATACATTGTCATATTCAGTTTTGAATGTTAGTGTATTAATTGTTTAAAATGAAAATATGTAATAAATAACCCAAAAATATGCAGTATTAATTGGGAGGCAGATCATATAACAAGATCACAGAAATTTCCAACTAGAAATTCAAGCTGCTGTTATTTGTTTTCACATCGCCTCATATTCATATTAAAAAAAGACTTTCATATACTACATTCTGCATTTAGGAAATCAAAATGATATTAATTTTGATATTTTTTTCAAAATTTCAGACATCACCTTTCAACCGATTTTTTATATATGGAGATATTACTTAATACATTAAATGTATAATATGATCATATTTTTCATAACTTCTAAGCTTTATATATAGGGCAGCTTACATAAAAATTCCAGTTCAATACCATTAGGAGTTAAAAAGCTATTGGCAATACAACCAGCAAAATTTCTGTTGTTTTCTAAGAGAAAAAAATTATGATGGGTTTTTCAACAAATCAACATTTTTTTAACTTGAATGTTCGAGAAATAGTCGTCGAATTGCAATTTTAATTACGTGTTTAATATATAAGTACACGTGGATACTCAGGATATTCAACTTTTATAAACTTTAATATTGCTGTTCGAAGATTCAAGTTTAAAAAATATTGATTTGTGTGCATAAAAAGCAAAACAATTGTTGAAAGTTTCAAAACATTAACAGCTGTCTGTGAAACGGGGCGAGCCAAAATTTTCGTCTTCATCAATTTTTTGATGGTCCCCCAAATACCCTAGTGCAAGAATCTTCACTGCAAAATGTGAGTTCCCACGATACTCCGCGACTGATTAATTTATAAATCTTGCAATTCTTTTGGCCAGTAGTGTAAGTGTTTATTTATTTAAAACTATTATTAATTAAATTTATCCATGACTGTCTCGAGCCCATTGAAAAATGATTTTATTTCATATCTGTTTTATATTATTGCGTTATGAACTATTTTTCCACATTAGCTTTGCGTTGTAACATTATTTGCATAACTTCGTAATCTCTATAATTTAAGATGTCAAATCATTTTCATTCTTCTGTAAAATATTTACTCGCATGTTTTTCTGTTCCTTTTAAACACTAAGATATGAATATGCTATTTATTTTTACATTTAGGAAGCAAGGTGGGTTTATCTTTGAAGTTAATATCGTTACGATTTAACTTCAGATTTAAGAAATGATCATGTTGGCTTCCACTTATTTAAACATGAAAGAAGCAACATGAACTTGTTTGGCGTATCAAATAATAAAATGCGAATACTCCATTTAAATGTTTCATTTCTTTCTTTTCTAAAAGAATCTATTTGCATCGGAAAAATCAACAAACAATTCTAAAAACTACATTTTCCCACTGTTGCCACAAAAAATATAATATGATGAACAAAAGTAAATATGATAATAAATGTTTTAAATAAAAAGAAAACGATATTCACAAACAAATGTTCAAATACTGCACGAGCTGTATTTCAGCCACTACAATCGCATGCACTTTTAGTCTCTCTATTTCTAAATCCTGCCATTAATTTCCTGTTACATACTTTTGACATATACAAGTTCTTCACAGCTCTTTCGGCTTCACGTTTTACTTTCATATTGCAATTGATTCATATTTTTTGCATCTGCAAACTAAACTTTTCTGAGACAACTAAACTATGAAAGATGCCCGATAAATTGCGACATAGATCCTCGGATATGAATAAAAATCCAGCTCTTGGTAGAATGTAAGCCATCGATCAAACAAATACTTACTGTTATTACTAGAGCCCTGTTGCGTATGCAGGGTCTTCAGAAGGTCCTTCACGGGTATGTCATTTTCGCAATAGAACACGGGGCCTTAGTCACAAGAGGGGTACTTGGTCAGTGAATTGAGTAAAAGCAAAGGTTACACGAGATAAAATGATAAACTATTAATGAATGGAATTGCAAATTTACGATAGCATGACACAGTTGCATTTATAGCAACATTGCAAGTCGTACTCAGCATGACAGACAAGATAATGGTAAATTGGATGAAGCAGCATTAATAACAAATGTTTAAAATATTTAAATTAAGTATTGAAATGATGAACAGTCTGACGCCATACAGGCCTCGTATGTTGATATTCAAGCAATTTGGCTTCTGTGTGGGTAAATCTGCATTGTACATATTATTTGGTACATCCTTTTCTTTTACTTATTCTCTGACAAATCACCCCATGGTTCTATTGCAAAAATTACTTGTTCCTATATTCCTGCCCTACTCTACATGTTTATACACGACCTTTCTGAACACCCTGTACAGAAGCCATATACAAATCAATGACCGAATCACCAGGAAATTTCCTAACCATGAAGCACAGGAACTTGAAATATGGCAGGTCTTGGGTAGTGGATGTTTACTAAGAAGAGAATTTTAAAAGTTTTTTTTTAAATAAAAAAACACCTCCTAGAACCTACTTATTTAAATGCATAAACCAAACTAAGGTCATCGTGAACGTGAACATTAGTTAATTTTAAAGGAGAGCTACTGCAATTATGGAAATGTAAGTGTTCACCAGGGAAAAACTGTCTTCATCCTGAGAATTTTTCTGTTTCCACCTGACTGAAAAGCTGCAATGTCTAAATGAGGACAGGTGTGACCAATAAAGGTAGAATTTAAGATGGCTGGTGCAGACCCAGTGATGGAATACTTGCCTAAGGTCAGTAAAATGCCTCACCATGCAGGTCATCAGTCAGGTTTAACGGTCTGATCGTTCTTCAGCCTGAAGAAAAAACTGCAATTGTATATCCTCAAAAATGAGTAAATAAGTCATTTTCTCTACTATAGATAATATTAAAAAAATAAAATATGTTTTCCCCCCTTCCTTACCAGGCTGTATTTTGCGGGCAAAGCAGTAACAGGCGAAGCCAGATGTATTATATAACTGCTGTTTAACAATAAGATACATTGAGTCACATTACAATAACAGAAGGAAAAAATTCGAGACCATTTCTTATCTTCCATTTAGCATTATAAAGAACAAACAGTAAAAATAATTCTCAACATTTTATTAAGTAACCATAAAAATAATTTTCCAATTATTTTCAAAGGCATTTCAGAAGCAGACGAAAAAAATTAGCATGTTAATTTACAATTTCAAAATATGTAACCATCACAACTCAACTCCACGAAACCATATTCATCTCCAAGCACCAGACAAAATCTACTATTCTGCACAGCAGTTTTCTAGCTTACGCTTCTGTGCTTTCTTTTGCTTATCAGCACTTGCATCGGCTTCATCGAGAAACTCGAAGAATCTTTTCAAGTTCTGATTTTCCCACTCAATTTCTCCTGTGATGTTACTTTTAAGAAATCCCATAAAAGTCTCCTTCAATCTCTCCCTATTTTGCTTGGATAGCATGGCCTCTCGCAGGCACACTTCCACCATATGCCATCTGTCCTCCAACATGCAATAGTAGAACTGTTCTAAAACATGAGGATGACATACAAGTTTCACTCTGTCTGCACCATCCACATTTCTGAAAATTACTCCGATAGTTTCTGAATCATCAAAATCGAAAAGCAGAGACAGAAAATCGCATGCAGAAATATAGTTGAACTCGGGTTCTTTATCTACAAAACTCTTTTTAAAACCGAGAGGACTCTGCACGAAAACTTCCTGAAACAATTTCGGAAGATAGAAATCTGCTTTTGTATATCTATCAGCCATCCTCCATAGCAGATCGCCGTAGTTGCTTGGCGGAAGAAAAGTCCAGATGAGGCCTGCGTTCTCCGAGAAGAGATCTTGCCAGGGCCAATCAAGGAAACTGAACAAAATGTCGACAGGTCGCGATTCAAATATTTCCATCTGCTGTACGGGAGTCATTACAGATAGTAAATAACACAAGACACTGGAAAATTTTGGAGAATCCTTTGGAGAATCTTCAAAATATTCAGATGGACTGATATTTTGAATTGCAGCTACCACAGCATGGGTAGTTCTCATTAAAGAATTTTCTCTCTCTTCGTCTGTTAACTTGTGAAAAAAATATTCAGTTGCTGTTTTATTGCCGTTTTCTGCGGAATATTCAAAGGCATATTGATTAAAGGTGGTAAGATTTCTGTCCGATGTTCTCAACAAATAATCCAGCTTAGACTGTTCGCCTTTAAGAATGTAAGGCCAACAAAACTTCAGATGTGGTGACAGACCTTTATAATTGCAGAACTGATCTTTCATCCATTCAGGGACTTCTTCCCAAAGAAGGGGAATGTAATCTTCCAAGCAATAGTCACAAGCTAGTCTGTAACTTTGCACGACATATAACACATCACAATGTATGAGCTTTTCAGCTGTTTTTCGACAATCTATTGTTCCTGCTGCAGTCCAACAGAGTTTTGCTAAATCAGGTGCAATGATTTGATCCCATGAATCTAAAAAATAATCCTCATGGCTCTCTTTCCATCTTCCTATCTCTAAACCAATAGGATAAACTACATCGATCATCTGCTTCTTAAGCGATTCAGGTAACTCAAGTTTTGCCACTTTATCTTTAACCTTATCTTCAGCAGTTTCTCGCCATTCTGTTTCAATCTCATCAGGAGTTAACATATCAAATTGGAGTTTCGAAATGAAAGCTAAAATATCTGAATCACTCCACAGAATGACCATTACCTTCCTCAGAGCCATTTCCTTCAGGGACAACAGCAGCACACATTTCAGTTGCTTCTCCATTCTTACCCGCAGTGAAATAACCGATGCGATATTTCAGAAACCAGAAATGAAAGTATTTGGTAAAGAAAGTTATGAATAGATTCTTTTGTTTGTTCTCAGCTTTCGTTTAATTTTCTTTCAATTTTCATTATAAATTTGAATACGGTATCTTTCAGTAATAGCTTCTTGATTTGTATTCCTTTACAAGACACTACAACCTTTACAATCCGTTTTGACTCTCAAATAGTATCCACCGCAGCTACTTCACTTCAGGAAATCTGTACATTTCCTATTTGCATTAAGATCCGAAGATATGTACCTATAATGAAAAAAAAAAAAAAAACACTCAGTTTCCCATGAAGTGGTTTTTTAAACACATTTCCTTCGTCTATAAACTTTTGCAACTACGCATAAAATAAAGAATTATTTTAAATTTTATGTCTTAATTTTTCGTATTTTCAAAATCAGGTCACTATTCTCCTGTTATTTCTGCTGCATTATATATACAAAATGATGAAAGAATAAAAGACCTTCTTCAGACACTCTATATTATATGTATATCACATTTATATCCTGAATTATTTAGTTTTTGAACGTATACTCTGATAAATATTTTCCTCTGTGGATGGGTCAGGTTTATTCATCTTGGGGGTAAATTTGAAATACACTATCCGACACTTTCGGATTTTTTAGAATTTCTTCTGAAAGGTTGAACTGACTGACCTTGAACTTCGAACATGTAAAGAATAAACTAACTCGCATTCTACAGTGAAGATTCGGTCAATTAGAGAACCATCTACAAATTGATGAAGACCAACATTATTTTGGCCCACCCCCGCTTCAAAGAAAGCTTATAACAAGATGAAACTTTCAGCAATGGTTATGTTTGATCTGCTTAATATTCACATGAATTTTCGTAAACGTGGCACAAATATTCGGGAAGATATAAAGGTTTTCTCAAAAACTCCCAAATTTCCCCGCCTGTTTTTTGCTTATAACATGCAGAGTTTTCTGTTATATTATACGAAACTTACTGAAAAAATAGCAATATGTTAGTGAAGCATTGTGTAAGATTTGGAAAAAAGTATGAATATTAGAGAAAATATGAGCAAATGTAGTAAATAATATTTTACTGTGCATACGCCAGATATAACGTAATGTTTCTTTGATAACTTCAAAGCCAGATATGTGGGGCAACTTATGTAAAAAATCCAGTCAAATGTCATTAAGATTTAGAAAGATATCAGCATTGCAGTAAGCAGAATTTCTACTTCCCTCTGAAAGGAACAAAACCATGAGGTGCTTCCCACAAATTGATATTTTTTAAACTTGAATTTTTGAATAATTTTATAGAATTTAATAAAGACAGTTAATTTTATTTATAAGTGTGCTTCCCAGACACACTTATAAATAAAATTCATAACCTAAATTGCAGTTCGACGATTACTATTCGAAAAGTTAAGTTTAAAAAATATCAATTTGTGGAAAACCCTTTATTGTTTTGTTTCTTTTAGAGGGAATCAAAAATTCTGCTCACTGCAATGCTGATATCTTTCTAAATCTTAATGATATTTGACTGGATTTTTTTATATAAGTTGACTCACATATTTGGCTTTGAAGTTATGAAAGAAAAATTACGCTATGTCTACGACATGCGCAGTAAAATATTATTTCTTACAACTACTCATATTTTCTATAATATTCAAACATTTTCCCCCAAACTTTTACAAGGGTTTTAAGTGCCGCCAATCTACAAACAAGGAATCCAAAAGATAATTGCATGCGAATAACAAGGTTGCTGTGTGCGAACAACAAGATTGCTTTTTATTGGCACATTAGCGCAACTTCAGCTGCGGTGGCATTAATACGTAAGAACCGAATTTTCTTTCAAAAACGGAAGAGAGAAAGGGTTTTTTTCCCCTCTGTATAAAAACGGAATTTTCGGAAGAAAAAGAAAATTTTTGTGTCGGGGAAAAAAAAAAAAAAAAAAAAATAATTTTAAGAAATTTCTTTAAAATAACAAACAAGAGGAAATCCGCGAAAAAGCGGAAGAATCTCATCCCTGAAAAACATTAAGTCTATCATCTGCAATCCGAGAATGTTTCCACATTTCTTTAAATCACAATTTTATTCCCTAATTCCTTAAAACATAAAAAAACATGCAAAATCTGGATTTATTTACCAATAGGGAATGAAATTTCACCTCCGGGACATATAAGCCCATTAGGGCCCCGAGAGGGTGAAAATATTTTTTTTAATGTGATCAGCTTCATGCTGGTTGTAAATTTGTTAAAAAACCGCTCTGCTAGGAAGGGATCAGTCCACCATTCCACACAGCACACAATTATGCCTCATGAATGCACTGCCATGTTTCATGCTAAACACACTTTTAATTGCTTGTAACATTTTTATAACGATTGAATTTTGCATACCATTTTTGAATCGCTCCCCGATGCACTACAGCCTTTATAATTTATACTCTTGTGTATTCTCGATGACAATAAACTATTTTAAATTATTCAGAGCTTTGTCATTAGTTAATCTATTAATTAAAAAAAAATATCGATTCCATACCAGTAGCACTAACTCGTAGTGAATTTGAGAAAAGCACTGATTTCCAGATTTTGTGATATTTATAATGAATCATAAATTAAAAATTTTAACATCTCTACTAACAACAAAGAAGAATGTGTGTGTTGGTACTATACAGGGGAGATTACTAGGCCTAGAGCTATGAAATTTGGCATAAATAAATTTTGGATGGTGGAAATGTGCAACTATATGTGAATTTTAATTAAAATTTTAGTTAAATAAAACTTTAGAAAATGTTACAGCACAAACATAATTTTTACACCACCTTAAAATTTAACAAATTGCATTTTCAATTATATAATTGCAATTGTCGTCTTATTTTTACCATAATTTTAAAAAAATTATAAATTTAACTTTTTATTGAAATGAAATTCAAGCAGTTTTCTTTGCGCATACAAATATTTAATTATGTTTTTCTTCCATTTTTGAAAAATAAGAAATAAAAAGATTCAGCTTATTCTTTCAAATATTTTTGGTAATAATGTAAATGTGTTTTACTTCTGTTTTTATATGCATAAATTTTTTGCAAAATCTGTAAATAAACTCCTCTAAGACATTAAATAAATCAGGATATATATCCAGTTACCTGACAGATTATGGTCGCTAATTATTCATTCGTTTCACTGACATGTTTTAATTCGGGTACATTATTGTACAGATTACAGCTGGATGTAAAATGCTCCTCGCCATTTTAATGTTGGAATCAAAGGAACTTTTTTTTTATTTTTTGAGGAATAAGAAAGAGGATTTGGTGGCAACAATGTGTAAAAAGATGTTGGATTACACTAGGGATGAACATACAGATAATGAGCAGCACTAAATGTGGCCCTAAAAACCACGGTTTAAACGTGAATCACAATTTGAAGTTTAAAATTACTTTGTTAAGTGAACCATGAGCATCAAAATATGCACAAGAGATTAAATGGAAATTAAAGAAAATCGGTATTTTAGAGAAAAATAAGACAATAATGGATATAAGAAAAATGGTGACAACAGTAACCATTCTCTCAATAACATAGTATTTGCACAATATTAAAACTGAAATTTACATTTAAAAAATTCAGATATTGTTTAGCAAACGGATTCGAAAAACACTCCGCGCTTTTGCGCAGAGTTATTTTCATCAAAATAGGAGGAAAGTGAAGAATGGAAGGGTGATGTTTATGTTTTACTGAGCGTGGTCTAACAAAGAACTCCGGAAATGTGCTCATATGACTCATTGCCTGACACCCCTTTCCGGTGTAAAATCGTCCCAAAATGGTAGTCTCGGAATCCATTGCTGAACAGTAAGAAGTCTTGTTTTTTTATGGTACAAAAAGTGGATTAAAAGAATAAAGAAATAGAAGTGTTTGGAAGATAAACCTGGTGCTTCAGGGTTTGTGCAGGAATCGGAATCAGTGTTCAGACAAGGTAAATCGAATAAACATAAAATGAAAAGGATGAAGAGGAAGAAACAAAACATGCCTTTTCATGATGTAATAGTATTTCAACAGATAGTAAGCGTACATATACTTGTAAGATGATAAAATCAAGTAATAAGTTAATCTCTCCATAAACGTAATTAAAAAAGTACTTACAAAATTTTACAGCCTCTGTATTTCAATCCCAAGGGTTCAAAAGTTTTTTTAAACTATCTGCCTTTGATGATCATTGGGTTGCCAAGGCTTTGCTGGCCTTTAAACTATGAAAAAGGAATGCACAATTATTTATAATTTTTCTTTCAACAGTTTTTAAAACAAAAAAAAATACGAATTCAATGAAAAATGAATGCTTAAAAAATTTATCTGCTTCACAGCATGCTTTAAAAATAGAGCATTTTAATATCTACTATATTAAGTGTTAGGGATTTAGTTTAGTAACAAAAAAGTTACATACACAATGCATGAAAGAATGTGATAATTTGAAGAACAAACAGAAAGAAAATTGAATTAATCTAAATTTCCCAAATATTAAATATTATGAACAGCTAATGTATTTCTTTTTTTCATTATTTCTTAGTTATGATGTCACAGAAACACTGATGCAACAAAATTAAAAAGGAACTAAAAAAAATTAATTAGAAAGCAAATATTATTAAAGCTTAATTTTAAAACCTGTGAAAAAATTACAGAACAAAACACATCAAAAGAAATGAATTTAATGAGCTTGAGCTGTAAAACCTGCTTAAAAATATATATTGCAAAGTGAAAAAGACTTTGGATATAATGAAATTAATGTACCATAGAATGGAAATTTAGTTAATTGCAGATTTAACAATGAAAAAAATAGATGAAAATCATACTTCAAAATCTGATAAAATTAGGGGAAAACTGCACAAATATTAAATCAATATTACTATAGAGATAATTTTTTGAATTTTCAGATGGTGAAAAAACTATTTTTAAAAAATAAAATTTATTGAAATAATCACTAGAAACACCAAAATTTAAGTGAAATTTTACTTAAATAATTACTTAAAATTCCAAAGCTCACATTCCCACAATTCAAAATACATATATGCCACATTTGATATATATATTTTTTTTCTCCCTCCAACAGTTTGCCCTGTACATCACCAACAGAGTGACAGGCATATTAGCTTTTATTATTAGTAGAGATTTGGAGGTAAATTTGACTAAACATCACATAATCTTCTCAGGGATGAGATTGGCAAAAAAGCAAAAAGACTAAAATCATACGCGAGTAAAAAATTTGTTCCATAATTTATATGCAAATCAATCTTTTCATCGTTTCTTTTATTTATTTATTTGAGAAGATTTTTTTATGTCTTATTATCTGCTTTGTTGCTGCATTTGCACACAGCTTTTTAGCTGCCACTTTTGACAGGAGTTTTTCTTTTTTTGATGTAGTTTATTTATTTGTTTTTGTTCCATTTTTTTTATTTCTTCATCATGGTAAACCCTATAAGATGATCTTAAAATTTTCAACTAGTTTTTTTTCAACATGTTTATGCAAAAAAAAAAACAAAAAAAAAAACCCTTTTTTTTTTTTTTTTGCAAAATATGCCACAGAGTTTTTGTTTTCTGCAAAAAGGTAGTACTTAATACTTTGAATGGCACTGAATGTTCATCCTTGTAGAGCTTGCTGATATAATGTTGATTCGTCAGTAGAAGATGAATCAGCTGGTTTCCTAGCCGGTGGAGTTAAGCCGCACGGTCGAGCATATTTTCCCAGAATTTTCTTTCGAAAACGGAAAATAGGAAGGTTTCTTTTCTTTGTGTAAAAGCAGAATTTTCGGAAGAAAAACCAAATTTTTGCAGGGGGAAAAAACGGAAATCCGGGGAAAAAAAAAACGAAATTTTGAGAGAAAAAAAGACAAAAATGCGGAATTTTTCCAAAATAACATAAAAGCGGAAATTCGCCAAAAAGCGGAAGAATCTCATCCCTGTCTTCTATACTAACTATTTAGAATTACAGAATGACCATCAGATCAATTATAATGCACAAAATCAATCAAAAAGCACACTACAGTCAAAGGAAACTCAAGTAGCATCAAGTGAAGTGTATAACCATTCTATTATAAATTCATATAAGTTCTTTTATGTCAGGACACAAATTTTGTAAAGTTCTTTAGAATTTTACGAATTCTAATTATAGCTTAATAAATTCATAACAACTTAATAACTCACACAAAATATTAATAAATACTTTGTCTTCACAATGCAGTTTTAACAATTAAACTATCAATTAATAATTATTATTTTAAGATAATAATGTACGAACAAACACTAAATAGGAGAATGTCTAAAATTCTCTTCAAATTTCTCAATGAAAACAAAACTTTAGATCTTTCGAGTTCCTATTTCCACACAAAAGGAGGGGAGTATCTTGTTTGTTAACTAATTAGTAAATCAAATTAATTTTATTCATTAAGTTAAATGAACTTCTTTTTATAAATCTAGCTCATTGCCAAAAACGAAACCAATTTTGGAAAGAAAAAAAGGCCATTTAATTATTGGCAGTCTTTCTGAATTATATAAAAGTCTTCTCTAATTAGATGGATATATTTCCACCATTTAATATATAATTAAAAAAAAAACATTTTTAATCTCTTAGATAACTGTTAAAAATTCATTTCATGAATTGCAAAATGGACACACATACCACGGAATGCAAGGATTATATTTCAAGCTATAGGAAAATATTTCGCAGATTAGAAATGTAGATGGCGATTTCATCACCAACGAATAAGCAATTCAAGGGTATTTAACAAAGAAAATATTGCTTATAATGAAAAATAACACCATTTTAGAACACTACAACAGACAAAAACTTGATTGACTGATTTGAGGGGTTTTTGGGGGATTTTTAGCTGCAAAGGCCATCATCCCTGTATTCACAAAATGTTCAAATTAACAAATGTAAAAAAACTTCAGGTTCTGGAGGAAAATATGAAGGTTCTGTTTATTTTCGTCTGTCCGCTGGATAAGTTGAAGATTTTGTAATTTAATAAAAAGATTTTTATTTTCCAAACACACAGAGAAAAAAGGCAAACAAAAAAAAAAAATGATAAAAGATCATATTAGGAAAATAAATTAATTCTGGTCTAACTCTTATTTGATATTAAATCTGCATCAATGAATCAACATAAAATAAAAATAAGAAACTGCTGAAAAAACCTGTCCTAACTCCTATTTGATATTAAATCATCGCAAAAGAATCAAAACAGCATACACTTGTAGACAAGCTGTCTGGTCTGAATCTCTGGTATGTAGCCAAACCACAAACCATGTGAGCGTAACAGAAAGATTTGTGCTATTATAATATAAATGAAGTATTTCTCTCTTTGTTTTATTTTAATCGCAAGGTAATTTTTTTCGTAGTTAGATTTACCATGCGATATTCATTAAGTATAAATGAAGTACTTAGAAAATTTACATAATTTCTAAAGCTATAGATATTTTTAACTGTGCATTTAATGAGGAAAAATTTCATTCTCCTTATTTTAAGAGTTAAAATATCTGTAGTTATTAATTTAGGCTATTCATTCATGCGATATAAATAATTAAATATAAAATTTCTAATTACTTAATATATATAATTATTGTAATAGACTTGCCCAGAATATTGACTTTCTTGACCAATAAACTATGAAAAAGGAATGCACAATTATTTAAAATTTTCCTTTTAACAAATGCTAAGACAGAAAAATATGAATTCAACGAAAACTGAAATGAATGCTTAAAAAACTTTCTTATTTCAAAGTATGTTTTAAAAATAAAGCATTTCAATATCAACTAAGTGTTATTGATTTACTTTAATAACAAAAAAGTTACATACACAGTGGATGAAAGAATAACATGGTAATTTGAAAAACAAACAAAAAGAAAAAAAAATTAAACTAAATTTCCAAAAATGCTGCCAATAAAATATTTTTAAAAATC
The DNA here is from genome assembly GCA_013235015.1 of Araneus ventricosus. Taxonomy (NCBI): domain Eukaryota; kingdom Metazoa; phylum Arthropoda; class Arachnida; order Araneae; family Araneidae; genus Araneus; species Araneus ventricosus. The sequence continues at coordinate 25,432 of BGPR01015166.1, forward strand.
CTTAAAAAAGTTAAATGTCTGAATTTCCCAAATATCAAATATTGTGAAGTGCTAATGTTTTTTTTTCTTCATTATTTCTTAGTTATTATGTCTAAAAAAACAATACAACAAAATTAAAAATGAACTAAAAAATTTAATTAGAAAGCAAATATCTATTATTATTTTACAAAAAGTTTAATTTTAAAACTAGTGAAAAAAAAATACAGAACAAAACACATCAAAAGAAATGAATTCAGTGAGCTTAAGCTGGTAAAACAGGTTTTAAAAAGAATATTACAGCCAACTGCAGAAAAATGAAAATTTACTTTGGATTTAATGTAGTTAATATACCGTAAAAGGACAATTTAGTTAAAGACAGATTTGATAATGAAAAAAATAGTTGCAAATCATATTTAAAAATCTGATAAAATTATGGAAAACTGCACAGATATTAAGTCATACTGAAGAGATAAAATTTTGAATTTTCAGATGGGGTAAAAACTATTTTTACAAAATAAAATTTATTGAGGTTATCACAAGAGACACAAAAATTTAAGTAAAATTTTACTTAAATTAATAAAAATAACTTCAACAAAATTTTACTTAAAATTCCAAAGCCCACACTTCTACCCTCCAAAATACATACAATGGAATCTCCCTATAACGAAATCGCTTGGTTCCAGTTGAAAAATTCGCTATAGAGAAAATTTCGTTATACGGAGATTAGATTTTTGCAGTTATTTAAGTAAATGTTACAAACCTTTTAGTATGTGTGATAAGTTCAAAAATATTTAATTATGACTTTCAATTAAAAATGAAGTAATATTTATTATAAAGTTGTTAAAATTATACTAATTTTTATTGTATAAATAAAATGCTCAAAAGTGAAGACAATTCACCAATTTAGAGAATAATATGTACTAGTACGGATAAACATAAAATGCGTATTGTCACATCCATTTCCACCCCGATTCTTGATATCTTGACCCGTAAAAATGTTGTTCCCTCTGTAAAACCCCAGGTTACCCTTCACATAGCATTCTATTGTTATGTGTTATCACTGGAATGAACAAAGCGAGTGGTTCTAGAAACAAGCACGTGTGAGCGATTTGTTTGCACAGAAATTAGCAACTTTCTTCAAAAACTGACAAAAATTGAAAAGATAAAGGTCTGAAAAAAATTCGTTATAGGGAGACAACCACTTCGTTATATGGAGACTATTTTGAATGATATTTAACATTCCGATTAAAAATTTCGTTATAGGGAGAAATTCGCTCTAGGGAGACTTCGTTGTAGGGAGACTCTACTGTATATGCCAAATTTGATAGTTATATGTCCAACAATTTGCCCTGTATATAAAGTGACCAACCGTCCTCCTGTAGGGAGGACAGTCGTTCTTTTGTAATTTCTGTCCTCCCTCTAAAATTGTCCTCAAACATGTACTTACTTTTGACATTTGAAATTAGAAGACTGCATGTATATTTAAATACTGAAAAATTTAATACAGTGGAAAAATAAATACATTGAAATTGATAAAAGATGGGTGGAAATATTTAACTATTTCAAAATTATCAAATTCCATGTGAAAATTTAATTATTCTTGTTCAATTTATGTTTTGCTGAACTGAAACTAATGCAGCAGTTGAAAGGTCCCCCCCCCCCCAAGTTGTTAATGATTTTTGGACATGAGAAATCAAGATCGATACTCTAGTGCCTTAGAATTCAATAAGGAGAATATTTCTTGATCAGATATTTGCAATATATTGTTAGAAGATGATACCTTGACAAAAAATATTCATTCATTGGAAAAGTACTCATTTAAATAATATTTAATAGGCATATAAGCATAATTACAATTTAAAATTTTACAAATATGTTTATTATGTATTTACTATATTATACAGTCGGACCTCTATTTAACGAAGTCGCTAAATCCCGAAAAAAAGTTTGTTATATGGAAAATTCGTTAAATAGAGATTCACCTTTTAAAATACTTTAAACTACACAAAACAGATTTTAAATTCATAAACACAAAATATTATTATTAAAAAAGTGATTAATCACTCCCTTATTTTGTTAACTAATATCTATTTGTTTTATATATCTTACCCATCAAAAAGAAATCTGCAAGGAAAACTAGGATAAAACAAAACATTGTCCGGGAATACACAGTATTTTCAATTTAAAAAAAATAATTTTATATTAAAGGTAATGAATTTTAATGACATTATCACATTTATTTCAACAAGTAATTTTAAGCATACATTACCACATGCGTCCTTAAATTTAATTACTGATAAAGTTCGAGGACACGGGACAGCTCCATTGAGGGTGAAAGGGATATTGAAAGTTTTTCTAGTGAAGTGGACAGTGTGCGTGTGTGGGGGGTAAAGGTTGCACGTCCTGAATGAAATGAAAAGAATGACTGTGATTTTACTGCTCTCAATGAGTTAGGAGACTGGTAAACCAGTTCAAGGTCATTGATCACCACAAAATGTGTTAAAAGAAAGAATAAGTTTGAAATGTTCAGAAACATTTTGAGAAATAGGGAGAAAAAAAAATATTGGATCACAAGAAAAAGTTCGTTCAATAGAGAATGCACTTCGCTATTTGGAGGTTATTTTACGAAGAAATTCACAAAATGTTCTTGGTTCCAAGGAAAAGTTTGCAAAATAGAGGTCCGACTGTAGTTCATTCTGCATTATTGTTGCAATGAGTATAAGGTTTGTTTTATTTACAATATATTTTTTTAAAGTTATTTGTGTCCTCCTTTTTCTTGTAAGAAAGTTGGTCACCTTACTGTATATCACCAACAGTGGCAGACACAATAGCTTTTATCATTAGAAGAGATTTGAAGGTGTAAAATTCACTCAAAATCACATAATCTTCTTTACCAACCATTCGGATTTACAAAATGACCATCAGATCAGTTAATAAAGCAAAAAATCTGCCAATCATCAGTCAAAAAAGCACACTACAGGCAAAGGAAACTCAAGGTAGCATCAAGAAAAGTGTATAGCTATCCTCTTAAACATTCATATAAGTTCTTTTAAATCAGGACACAAATTTTTAAAAAGTTCTTTTGAATTTTACTCCTGATTGTAGCTTCATAACAACTTAATAACTTTAAAAAAAAAGCAACAGTTTGTCCTCATAATGTGGTTTTAGCAATTAAATTATCGTTGAATCATTGTTATTATTTTAAGATAGTAAAGTAGATGACTAGGAGATTGCCTAAAGTTATCTTCAAATGTGTCAATGAAAAAAAAAAAAAAAAAAAAACTAGATCTTTCAATTTCTAATTTCCATGCATAACTGTTTTTTTTAATAAATTAGTCAAATTACTTTGGAAATCAAAATATTTTTATCTAATAAGCTGAATGAACTTCCTTTTATAAATATATCTCATTGCCAAAATTGAAACCTGAAAAAAAAGCCATTTAACTATTGGCAGTCTTTTTGGATTAAACAAAAGTTTGCTTTCGATAGAATGGGTAATTTTTCTTCATTTAATAAATAGTGTTATAAAAAATAAATTTTAATCTCCTAGTTTACTGTTAAAAAATTCATTTAATGACTTGTGTCATTGACATACATACCCAGAAAATGCTGCGATTATATTTCAAGCTTATGAGAAATATTTTGGAGATTACAAATGTAGATGGTGCTTCCTTCACCAATGAATAAGTAAATCAAAAGTATTTAATAAAGAAAATATAACGTTTATCAATTAAAAAAAAAATAGACTTAAGTTTTCACTTCATAAATTATTTTGAAAGTTTCTTTAAAATTTTGAATTCAAAAAATTTAATCTCGGATTAAAATATGGTTTTTTCATATGTCTTCAGTGCAAGTTGATAGGCCTCTTGCACACCACACCGATTCATGTCGAATGACTTGAAACCGGTTGGCAACATTCCACTAGTGGTGTATAGAGAACAGTTGGAGCTTGCACACGTACCGACGCCTGCAAAAAGCCGATCGGCTGTCGAGAATTGTCACTGTGATATGCCAATATCGGCAGCTGCGGGGGTTCCAGGGACACATGTAAACCTACTGGCGCTTGCACACACACCGATTTTCGGCCAGCGGTCTCGTGCTTCCTTTTCATAAAAGCAGCTATATTTTTAAAAAATTATTGAACAATATCTTTTAGTAATGATATTAACTTTTTTCTCTTAAGCATTTCACCTGAAATCTTAAAAATCTACATTTGTATTATTAATTTAATAATGAGGAAATTACTTATAAACTGATAAAATTTTTAACGGATCGTTAACATTCATTATTCTCAATGGCGTAATAAGATTTTTAAAAAACTGGCACTTAAACATTTGGAGGAGGGGGGTTTCTAAAAATATGTATATGCAATTTTTATATTTCAACTATTCAGTAATTACATGTTTAAATAATATAATTGATTTTGCATACATTCCATATTTGTATTTCTATTTTTAATTACATTTTGTTTTTAAAAAGTAAAATAGAATGTATCATTTATTTGTATGAATAGAAAGTATTATTTATTTTTAATTAGCTGTGAAATCCGATTTCCCCAATGCAACAGACTACTGCACATTTCATTTGCGAATGAATGAAAAAAGTCTATTGTATCAGCATAAGTCATTGGTTGCATAATAAGTTTTGAAATTTCATTCAAATTATAAACTCAGATTTATTCAGTTTTTACTTAGTAATTCCATTATAATTCATTCAATGCTCCACTTAAGCCTTCTTTGATGTCTTTAATCTTCAAAACCCTTTTTGAATAATTCAGACGAAGTGCTGGAATAATGTCTAATTATTGACTAAGTTCCAGCTAAATAATGCAGTAATCTCTACTCAAGTAAAGAATAAACATAACAAAAACAACTAAAATGTTGAAAGTGTGGATTTCAGTAGATTAGTCTTTGATAATTCTAATATTTATATCGTAAATTAATGAAAAATGTCACGATTCTAAGAACATTGGGGTAACATTAAAAAAGCAGAAAAGAAGGTAATCTAATAGGATGATATTTCTTACATTCGAATCATGCCAGTATTGTTTATAAGTAGTTAATCTGAATTATTCAAGTTTTTAAGGAATAAAAATAAAAAAAATCTTCATTTGTTTAATAAAAAATACGGAAATTCAATATTAATCTGTGAGTTTTCTGTAAAAAGTTAAATTAACGATTTGTGTAATACACACATACTACGAGGAGACTTGTGATACATACCAGGTAATGAGCACAATTATATTTCAGTTCCAAGCAAGATTTTGAGAATAATAATATGTAGGCGATTGCTTTCTTATAATACCCAGAAAAGAAGCAGTAATAAGATATCATTCACACATCATTAACAACAATTTCACCATAAAAATTAGACAAAAAAGCCGCGTCTCGAAAATCTGAAAACGCTTGAGATTGGAGTTGAGTAAAACCTTTACTGGTTTATGCTTGTTTGCAAATCAAGGCTTTGGCAGTAATGACAAAGTGATTTTTTTTCTGAAGTGTTGCTTTTAGGGATGACGAATATTTGACGAACTGTTATTTTCTACGTAATATCAAAAAATCACAAATACCAGTGATGAATACTACAGGCAAAAAGGTGTGATTCAGTCATTTTTAATTAAATGTGCATAAAGTGGTTTTTTTTTTATTTTAATTTCATATCTTTTAATATACTTTTGTAAGGTTTTAGTTCTATATACTGTCAACAGATGGCGCCATCAAATGCTAATCTAAAAGCTCTCACAAATGTATGAACTACCCTCCCCATACAGGGGGGGGGGGCATCAACTCCCCCCCACAGGGCGAGGGGGGGCAGTGGCTTCACCGTGAAGATCTATGACCCACAGGATTGGCTCTTTGGTCACGGTAGATCACCTTACACCACCTCCCTATTATTTTATCACAATTCGCAGTTTCCTCGTTTCCTGTTCCTCCTGATCGCAATTTTCCCCGATCGCGGTTCAATAAGTCTTTCTGTGAATCATCCTTCTTGTTGTGATATGCGTTTTTGAATGATTACGGAGCTTTTGTAATTCGAAGAGGGAAACGAATAAGTGTTCCAGCTTCCAGCCCATAGGAGCAAGGGGAGAGTTATTTTCTTCATTCCCTCCCGGTGTGACTTCAGCAGACCACACAGATAGACTTATTGTGGTTGATCGTTTTCTGAAACGCATTGCTATTTTTATTTATTTTTTTACTTAAAAGAACAGTCGGAAATTGGATTGGACAATAGCATCGTATAAAAAATTAATTGATTACTTTGGCAAACTTTATTGGTATATTAATCTGAGAATGATCGATTTTAAATCAGATTTTTATAGGCATTATAAATGTAATGCTTTTTTTTAAGTTTTATTAAATCAATATTCTGAAAATTATGTTATCCTGCAACTTGTAGCGGCCTTGAAATGTATTTCGACCGCATTCTTTCATTCATTCTTTCCTCTTAATTGCCAATTTGATACACTGATGAATGGGTTGATTAATTATTTCAATGAAACAGACGATTGAAAAAAGTAACATTCGCCGATATTTTTTCTTTTATCACACGAACTAAAAAGATGAGAATATTTTATCATAATTTTCAGAAAATTTACCGTTATTTTATTAACTTTTAAATCTGTGGTATATTTTTAATTATGAATGTTTTATTTCATTTGAATGCAACTATATTAACAACTCCTTTAAGAATATTTTGAGCATTTTATTAACTATCAAATAAATATTTCTTTGGAAATGTATCATAATAAAAACTGAAAGTCAAATGCAAATTCTGACTACCATTTATGCTCTGAAAATACATTTTGGATCATTGCGATATCCGCATGTTATCGCATGTTATTCATTCATTATTAGTGAATGAATGACAACAATCAGGTGTCATTCACCAATAATGAATGTTTTCATTCATTATTGGTGAATCATAGATACATTTTCCATTTACTCATTTTATAAATTTTCGTTATAGATCTGGGGAGATACATTTTCGTTTAAATTCTGTCACTCTTAAACAGTCTTTTATTTATTTTCATAATTTGAATGAAATTCCGTCATCAAATATATAATAAAAAATGCATTACTTTAATACATACTTTTTATATAAAATATCAAATTTCTAAGGTAACGGAGTTCCACTCGATTCGAATGTACCTTACCATACAATTTTGAATAGTTATTTTAATAAAATTAATTTTAGCATGATAAGGTTTATAGGTTAGCATACCTATATATATATAAGAGCATTTTTTGAGTATTATGTTCGTTTTTGTCTACTATATGCACGCCCAGACCGTTTAATATACTGGGACCAAATTTGGCACAGTGATAGATTAGCAAAAGCAGGGGCGCTGGCAGGCATTTTTCGACTAGGGGGACGAGAAAATTTTCTCTAATTTAACTTTAAAATAACACATAATTAATTTTATATTTAGTTAAAAGTAATTAAGTATTAATTAATTAATTCATTCATTCACTCTTATAATGAATACTTATTTGGATTAATAAATATTTGTAATTTTAATGTAGTAAGAATTGTCTGACGCAATGACGAGCAATAATAGAAAATGAAAAATTAAAAACATAAATTTCAAAGACCGTTTAATTTTTTCTCTGGCCATGGTAGCTCGCAGATAGTTTTTAACTAGACTAAAACTTCTTTTGCTCGTGCATGTAGATGAGAGAGTCGTACAATCAATTTTTACTCGGCGATTGATCTCAAAAATGCCTTCGGCGAAGAAAAAAAAATATTTTTAAAATTCAACAAAACTTGCAGGTTGATTGGAGTCCTTTCACTTCATAACATTCATTCATTTTATTCAAAAACAAGAAATTAGTTCTTAAATTTTAACTCACCTGTCTTCATTTTTAAGCAGGTGTGCTTAATTTTATGTTCTTGGAGCTATTACAAGTATGAATGTATTTTTAAAAAAGCACTTTTTTACTTAATTTTAGACGCAATTTTTCTCAATACGGCATATATGAATATTTTACCAACAATTATTTTTAATTAATCATTGTTTTATTAAGACACCTTTATCCAAAGCCCTTTAAAAATTCAGAGGCTTTTGGAAATATATGTCTGTGTGAAATTACTGGCAGGAGAAAAAAATAATTAATTTGCATCCCGAATTCTTAATGTTAAATATGTTTCATAAATTTCTGGGGACACAGTGGCCTAGCGATAAGGTCTCAATTTCGGGACTGGAGGGCTCCAGGCTCGAAACCCGATTCTATTGAAGATTCGCAGTATATGTGTACGCTAAATCATTCGCAGGGGGCGAACGTCCTCCCGCTGGTGTGGTGCGGAAGTTTCGAGAGGGGTCTTACAGCTCAGATGTCGTCCTCTTCATCTGACCACGGTTCGAAGTGACGAGGTCTTTCCCTAACAAACGTAAATCTCCTTTCAATCTTTTCTAGTTGAAATAAAATCTCCAAATATAGTCTTTATTACATCATAATAGTATGGTTTGAATAAAAATTTGAGATGTTTGGAAAAAAAACACATTTATTTTAAGCTTTGAAACAATATATATTTTTAATGAACAATTAGACTGTACAGAATTTTCCCGGAGTCAGTATTGTTTGATGAAAAAGTAATTTAAAACGTTTATTATTTTATAATTATTATATTTATTTTAATTTATAAATTTAAGATTATTGAATTCAAAGCTTCTTAAATATCGCCAAAAACTAATTAACTAGTTACAATTGTAATTATAGCAATTAAAAGTATGCTTAATTTCATCGCTTCAAAAATAATGACTGACAAGTCAAAATCTATAAGTACACATATGTGAAGTGTTCTTCTAGCGCCCGGGACCCCGGTCACAGTAAAGTTTAGATAAGATAAAAAGAAAGAAAAAGTAAATAAGATATAAGAAAAAATAATTATATTTAACAGAATTTTATAAGAAAAAAAATCGGAGGCGGGTTTATGAAAAAATATGGATTCCGAGCAACGCGGGGTTATCAGAAACATAACTCAACATTTTTCTCAAAGTCTTAATATAAGTAATTTAAATTTGCGTGTAGATTGATTTTCACATTTCAAGGCAGAAAGAGAAAATCTTTCTATTTATCCTGAACGTTGTTTTGGTATATACGCATTTTTCGTCTTGGGAAATATAATTATCACAATTTCTCACAGATACGACTCACACGTTATCTCTATAATAAAACCCATTAACACCTTATACCTCCTCTCGATTCACAATTATCTTCTCATTGCTAGACCTCCCAACGACTGTGAAGTTGTTCCCACGCTTTTCCTCTGGAATTGAGAGAATTCTAAAGATGTATGTTTGGAGAAATTAGTTATTATTTTCTCTCAGAAGAAAAAATGTCCTGGCGTGCAACTATAATTTTTTGATGTAACTTGTAAAAATGTGCTTATCATTTGCAGAATAATAAATATCATTATTTAAAGCTCTTTTTAACTTAATTGAAAAGGTAGCTTTTCTGCCATAGAAATAGCTATGAGTATTGAAAATCTTATGGAAAATTTAGAGACCAGAAAAGGCGGAAAGTCTGTAGCTATTGTTTTTAAAATAAACGACCTGATAATTTAGCCTATTTATAACCATTTGAAAATAATTTCAAAAGATTTTTTTTTTTTGAAAAATATCACAAATTCACAACGAATTCTGAAAACTATCTATGAGCGAGAGATTCCGAGTTGTTGAAAGAAATACTGAATGTCAACTTGAACAATGCTGAATTATGTCTTTGAGAATTTCTCGGCAGTTAAGGCACCGAGACTAAAGCACAATACATGCTAATCTCGACTTGGTAATCACTCAAAATATTCCATAAGAATTTAACACTTTTCGTTCAAAAATTGAACATAAGCAATTCAAGAGCATAAAATTAACTAAAATATGGGTATGAAATTTTTAAAAAAGACAAAAGAAGTGAAGAGTAATTATATTTTAAATTTCATTCATTTCTTTCCAGCTAAATTTAATTTAATCTTTATTAGGCTAGCAATTTGGGCTCAGTAATTAAGTATTAAAACAACCGATTTATTAAGAATAATTTTATTGGATGTAGTTTTTTTTTTATCATGTTTAAATTTTAAAATACTATGAGTTGATTTAAGAGTCTAAAGCAGTGAAAGTTTTTTGGCTTTTTTCTTCTTATTATAATATTAAAAAGAGTTTGACGAATTAAGCTTTTCGCTTTTAAAATGTAGATTCTTAAGGTTCAGTTGATGTTAGCATATTCTTTTTTTCCTGTGTGGCATCACAATCAGATTTAAGTTAATGAAGTTTCACTTTAATCACTCATCTCAAAATGAAACAGATTGTGATCTTACTATCTCCATGGCCAAGGCCACCCAGTTTTTCTCTTCATATTATTTTTTATTTACATATATTAAGCCCAAAATCTGACAATCCAAGAAGCATATTCTTAAATAATTTCAGACTAGAAAAATTGATTGATTTAAAATTTGCAAATTGACAAAAAATATAGCAAACTGTATTGCATTTATTACACTCCATATTTTAGCAAAAAGTTCTCTACTTTGATTAACTTTGTCTTATCTTTTATTGCAGGGGCTTCTGACTATTTCTTCTCGTGACCACTTTCCTAATGGAAAAATTTTTTTACTGATCTTGTTTTATCCCTAAAATGCTTATTGGATCAAATTCGGGGAAAAAAAAAAAAAAAAAAACATAGGATATCATAGGAACCTGATTGTAGGCTGCGTGAAAATTTTTCCTAAATCGTTTCACAATCAGGGCCGTATTAAGCTCTGTAGAGGCCCTTAGGCAATGCAAATTTCTAGACTTATTTCCCCTTCTAAGTAAGAGGTTTATATTAATTTTAATTTAATCTTTATATAAGCAGTTTTTAAGTTACGCGTATAAGGACAGTATAATAACTCCTCTTCATTGGGGTGGGAAATGGATGCAATGAATCTTGGAATTTCTTGGGGAGCTACAGACTGTCTAATAGTTCAAATGGGCATTATTTTATAAAAGCAAAATCTAATCCAAAAAATAATTGTTTTATTTCTACTCAGTGGTGAATGGCTTTGTTTAATTCTAGGCGGCCTCAAAACCCTGGAAGTGATTTTACTGATCCTTAAAGAAATGGGAACGTCCTTCTTTAGAAATTCCAAGTGGACTCTGCTGTTTGCTCTATCAGTTGTCAGCAAAAGGACGGCCAGTGATAGTCATTGCGGTTTCAGAGCGAGGGAAAGCTTTTGTGAATAGGAAACATGGATTGAAACGACTGGGTGGATTTTCTGAATTTCTTTAAATCTTTATTGATCATTTATTGGTAAAACCTTTTTAATGATAAAGAAAAAAAAGTGATATTATTAAATTCATTATGGCTGATAGAATTTTCCTCCATGAGTTTTAAAAAATACTTTTATTGTGTAATGAATAAAATTCATCCAAATATAAACACTTTTTTAAATGTATAACACAAAATCAAAAATTTGACATAGAATGCCAATTGGTATTTTTTTTTTACAAGTCGCCAATAATATTGTTTGCATTAATGTAAGAAAATTGTTTTACTTTTCAATATTTTCTTGGTTTATATAAAAAATATCAATTTTATTTACGATAATGCAAACAACATTATTGGCGACTTGTAAAAAATACCAATTGGCATTCTATGTCAAATTTTGATTTTGTGTTATACATTTAAAAAGTCGTATATTTGGATAATTTTTATTCATTACACAAAAGTATTTTAAAACCATGGAGGAAAATTTACCAACCATAGTAATTTACAATATCACTTTTTCTTATCATTAAAGGTTTCGTACTTAATAAATGATCAAATAAAGATTTGTAAGAAATTCAAATCCCACTCAGTCGTTCAATCCATGTTTTCCTATTCCACCGGCTTTCCTCGCGAAACTTTCAATGACCATCACTGGCAGAGTAACTATTGACAACTAGAAACAACAGGAGTCCACTTCTTGGAAA
>BGPR01015167.1:0-37352 GCA_013235015.1 Araneus ventricosus
AATCCAATTCTCCATCTTTCGAGAAATAACTCAAATGAAAATACTTCCTCTTTTTCGCAATCATTGATGCGAGTAATTTCCATTATGAAATGTAGAATACGAATTGACTCTTCTCCTTGTTATCTTTTATTATTTTTTCTAGAAACTCATTCCTTTTCTCCATCTCTACAGATCTCAAACACTTTATTCTCACTTTCTGAAAACGATGAAGGTAATTAGATTATTTCCAAATATCAAATTTCTGCGGCATTTTACTTGCGATATGTATTAATTTCCGCATTAAAAGCCTTCGTTTAAGAAAATTTCTTTCTTGGAATAAGGGAGTAGTTGTTGCTTAAAAGAGAAGAATTATTTTGCAGTTATATGTGCGAAGCTAATTATATTAATTTGAAACGTGATTCTAACGTTTGTCTTAATGGTCGTTACAAAACGAATCTTAAAAAATAGAAATTTAGTCAATAATATTTACTTCCTTTTATTAATGAACACTTAAACGCCTTATTGTATTATATAGATGTTTGTTACGTTCTTTCTTTTGAATCTTTACTCAAATTTCTATTCAAAAATTTAATGCGATAAGTGAGGAATTTATTTCCCTCTGACTTTAAATTGGTTCTCATATTTTAAAAGTTTAATTGATTTTGACCTAATTAGTTAACTATCTTTATGTTAATAAATAATTAAAGCAAGGCATTTGTCATAAAACTCTACTTACTTTTAGCACACATCTTACGATCTAAAGCTGGATTTGTTTTAATGGGCAAGTTCTGTATGGATGAAATCTATATCTCTATGAATGATAGTGAATTTAAAATATTTAAAATAAATTCAAGTTCTCTTGCTAAATTAATTTAACTTTTTCAAAATAAGTTTAAATTCTTTGGAAGAGCCAAAAAATGTTTTTATGCTTTAAGTTCTTACGTAACAGGTAGTAAATATGATATTAATTTTAATTATTTAAAATGCAAAAATGTATTTCGACGCATGTTTCAAGTTCTTTTTCCGTCTTTTCCCTCAATTTCCGTTCCTAAATATGATTTTATAAACTATTACAATCCCAGAATATTTTTTAAACACTTTCCTAACTCTTCACTTTAAAATTTCTCTTTCTCTGCATTCATTCCGAGTATTAAATCTTTACGTGTGGAACAAAATTCACTTTGGAATGGGAAAGGTATATTGACAAGAACCAATCCTTTCATTTTACTTTAAATAATGTCACATAGCAATTGGTCACTGCCCACCAAGCTATATAAAGACTTTTTTTACCCAATATATACTGCACCCATCAGTTTATGTATGTGTATTTGCTCTTAAATTCAGGAGAGTGTTTGTCTTTCTTTTCAAGTGACTTTGTTTCCAATTTCACTATCTCGTCCGTCTTCATTCCAATTCATCTTATGTACCAGAACAGAAAATTTTTCAGTTTAGTCTTTTTCTGAAAGCAGTATTTCTCCCACAAGAGATTTATGTCTCCATTTTTTCTTTGTACCATTATATTGCAGTAAGTCCATTTCTTTCCCAGAAGAAAGTCACGTATTATGATTCAGGCGATGGTTGTTTACCTAAAGTGATGAAAGGATTCAAGAGTGGACAACTACATATGCAGGAAGAGGGTAATGACTTTCAAAATAAAATTGAGTCATCCTCCTTGAGCTTTCGATGTTTGTGGAAAATACATATCTGTTCTGAGTAGAGAATAATACTAGTCTTTCGTTCTTCATGCGTATCTCGCGAGGTTATTATTATTGATGTTAGCTCTATGATCTTCGTTTTGTTATTTTTATACTATAATGAACTTCATAATATTGTAGGTTTGTTTTCGACTGCTTTTAGAAGTAATCGGAATATAAAAGTCATCGTTATATCTAAGTGTTTTTTTTAATGTTTTTTTTAACTAAAACGTTTCCCAGCAATACTGGTCTGAGGATAGGGGAATTGAGAATTCTTAATTAAAATAGGGAAATATTCTTCTTTTTTTATGTGTTTAACTCTCTTGTGAATACAAGAGATTTCATTTGTGACATCTCTTTCCTCTTATTGAAACTTGGTTTTGTCTGTTTTGTCTCAGAAAATTATAATACTGGTGGAGTAGCTAAAACTGTATGCAATTGTCTCTTATCGTATAACTTCAATAATATTGATTCATTTAATTAAGTTTTTACCATAGATATGATCACTAGCACGTTGCCTACAGATCACGCACTTTGACTCACGCCTGTGGTTCACATCTATTTTCTAATTAGATGACTCCTTCTATACTACAGTTAAAAGACAGTAGTAGAAAGAATCCTATCTTTAGATAGGAAATCCAAATCTCAGGCGTGAGTCATGGCAGCAAACATATTAAGTTTTAGTTTGTCTACTAAACAACTTAAGAAACAAATAGATAAATTAATTTCCAAATACAAATTACTGAAATATATTTACGTATTTAGCAATATATCCTTACTAGTAGAAGATATGCTACATTATCTCCATGATGTTGTTACGATTTTCTGAATGCTGCATAACATCGCAAAGATATCTATTGAATATTGTAGTCATTGCGTTAACAAGGATAATCTAATTCATAATTTCTCAACAGAAACTTGTTAAAAATGTATTGTGTTCGCTACGTATGTCAAGAGGTGATTCCATATTTTGATATAGTTTCGAAACAATTACATATTATTGAAAATGATGGGTGAATTGAATTTTTAATCATGAATACTTGTTATTAAGCATTTATCATGTCAAACTGTATTAAATATTTAATTATAAACGCATTATTAAGCATTTTAAACTCTAAAATCTTTCAGAAACTTTTACGTATATCTCAATTTTTAATTGAAAATTTCGTTTTGAATACGAGCATTCTTTATGTCCTGGACCGAAAATTTGAAAAAGATTTAAGAATATTTTCTAAAATTCCGGATTTCGCTGAAATTTCAGAAAGGATTGGTTAAACTTCACACTGCACCTTTGAGCAACGCAATTATACTCTTCCAATTTCTTCTACTGTTTGTGAATTAAACGTTACATTTTATTTTAAAAGTACAGAAGCATGAACTAAGTGGGATAAAGCTTTCTAGACAATATAATCTGTGATTTCTCTAGCTGACATTCTTACGAATTGCGCTGACTTTGCACGAAAAAAGATAGAAGGATAAAAACAAACAAAGGAAACAAATAAATAAAACTATAAAGGGAGGGAAAAGGATTGTTTTTTGTTGTTATTTTGCCACTGCAAGAATTACAAAAGAATGGAGGTAACGCAATTACTTTAAAACCTTAAAACTCTAAGGCAATTTCGAAGCTTGTTAGACATTCTGAAGTTGTTCTCCAGCGTGCCGAAAGACGTTTGTTTGTGTCAGTGAAAAGAGAAAATAAATGAGATACTTAAAACAAAACTTACTGTTGGTTAAATCCGCGATCATTCCACTTCATCGCCTCTCTTCTAGTAAATATTTGAGTCATTCAGCCATTTTCAAACACTACGAGGAGATGGAAAATGCTTCACTAAAGTTTCATTTCCACAATGATAAAATAGTTGTTAAATTTTTAATATTTCTGTAAAACCGGTTTGTTTTACTTCACTTGCAAGGTAAACTTAAACTTCATCAAAAGGAATATTAATATTTAAACGAATCCAAAACCTGGAAGAATGATTTTCTATAGATAAAGAATGCTTTTTTATCAAATATTGAGACGGATTTATTTTATTTTACAAGTATTTTAATCTTTCTTAGTCCACATATGATCATCAAAATGTCAGTTCTATTTGTTCTACATAAATTTGATTCTTAATCTGTACATCTAAATTTAAAGATTCATTTATAAATACGAGAATCGGTGTTGTATAAGAAATAGACTCGTATTTCGATACACATAGAAATATTTTTATGAAAATTCGGTTCATTATGCAAGAAAAATGATTTTCTGTTTTATTACATGACTAAAGTACTTTTCTTTTACTGTGAGGTTAAAAATACTCTAAAATAACCGAGTCGTTACCAGAAACTAAATAAAGTTATCGCTATTTGCTAAACAGAGATTTGGTTACATTTAAAATCGAATATTCGTAGCTGTCGAAAGAAATTTAAAATTTTTCCCTAAAAGACAGAAGAATAATCTCCTCTTTTGAAACACTTAGTAAGGGAAAGCTGAAATTTTTACTGTCAAAATTATATTCTCGATGTGTCACCTATTTCTTACACATTTTGCAGATTTACTATAATTGGATTTAAATTGATAACATGATATGATATGTTATTTAGTTAATTAAGTTAAGTTTACTAAGTTATCTAGTCGTGTATACTTTATTAAAACGTCTTTATCCACGATCGTATATCTTAAAAAGTCTTATCACAATCATATGCTTTATCAGTGAAGTCCAATTAGGTTGTAAGATCAAACTATAAACCGGAAATCGAATAAGAATAGATTTTCGATAAAAGAATGAAAAAATATTATTTAAGAACACGCCTTATTAAAACAAGAACCTGGTTGTCACTAAATGATAATTACCTGTTTTCATTTCATGTCTAAATCAGAGCACAAAACGTTCTACAAGGAATTCAATCTATTGAGTTACAGACAAGCAATAATATGTTTAACTATCGATATATCTCACATAAATATTAACAACTTACATTGTCAACTATCTTAGTAGAAAGTTTCTTCAAGTTTTATGGAATATATTTTATACTTTTTATAATAATTCTTCTATTGTGTTACTTTTTATATACTTTCCCTCTTTTCTTCTGGACAAAAAATATATTTTATGTAATTTCTAAATTTCTTCATTTTTATGAATCTATTCCTGCATTGAACCAATGATTCAAACGAGATTTTTGAAGTCATTATTAATTGAATAAAGATTAAAACTTTGGATAGATAAACGCTTGATTACAGTAAAGTAAATCTCTTTTAAAATGCAGATTACACTTTAGTATTACCAAGAATACCTTGATATTATATTTGCAATTATTAGAACTTACGTATGCTCTCAGCTTTCATGCCAAGAACTACGAATGGAGTTTGCATAATAAGGAAATGGGTTGGAATTCTGCAAAAATTTCGCAAGTAAGGAAAATATTATTTAATATTACCTTTCCCTTTAGTTTTTATAGAAAAGGAAAGGAAAAGGAGCATGCAACATAACGTAGATGATATAAGTGTTCTTTCAAACAGAAAATTAATGTGAACATTTTATTATAACAATTAGGGAAATCGTGCTTGCGTTTCAGAGATTTAGTCCTGAGAAAGCAGTCTTCAACTGTTGAGATATATTTAAATTTAATCATGCCGAAATTTGTAAATACCAGATACTTTTAAAATATCAAATACAATGCTTTATGTATTATAATACGCATGAAATGTCAATAGCATTGAAATACAATTTTTTTCAAAATTAGGAATAAATTTAAATATACGTAGCATAATAACTGTTTTGCTCACAAAGATTCTTAGAGATATAATTATGTTTCTATTTAATAGATGAGATATAATTATGTTTCTATTTAATCAGAATCATGAAATAAACCATAGATTAGAAACGCTTAAATGAATCATCGGCCATTAATATCATCTAATTTTAAAATAGAAAGAGATATATTTTGTATATGAATATTATTGAATATTTAAAAATTATATGTGCTCATAATCTATATAAAATATTATTACCTGACATCCTTCATCTTTTTCACATCTGGATGCAAAAGTGAATATATTTATCAATTGATATTGTGTGGTTAATACAAATATTTCATTTTGAAAACTTTTCCTAATCACATCTATCATTATTAGATTTCTCATCTGTGTAAGTTTGAACTTTCTTAATAGAAACTGTATCAGAAAAGATAAATGAAGAGTCCCGCAATCAATTTAAACGAATAATTGGTTTCGGAAGTAATGCTTCTACTACAAAGGTGGTATAGAAGAAAATCTAAGGCAACTTCAATGCGTTAGATTCGCGTAATTTTCATTTGTATGTGGAGTCAGAAATTAATAGTAATGTAGTTGGAAAGCTATCCAAAGCTTCATATTAGGATATAAAAAAAGATAATTTAAGAAGTTGTTCGTTCTATGTTTTGAAGGAGAATAAAGTGCTGGGAATTTCGAAATAGCAACAATATTACGAAAGGAAATGGATGCTTTAACACTGATATGGCAAATATCATCAAAACTAAAATTTAATTTAGGACAGTTTCCACATTGGAGAATACCGTTATTTCCAACCTTCACATGCTACACCAATTTTTTCCTTAAATATAAATTACATACACACTTTTGACCGAATATGAAATTTATCGTTGTAATTATTCCTAAATTATAAACAGACAAAGCTAATATAATCTGGAATCTCTAATGTTCCGATAAAATTATAGATTTTTAATCATATTACATCAAATATTGTATTACTGATGTGAAATATTTGCGTTATAGTAATATGAAGAATTCAACTACTAATGAATGTAATCATTAGTTTTTAAAATAATTTTAACTTCATTTAAAAGTTTTGGAAATGTTCAGCAAAATAGATCAATAAATATCTAAAATCTGAAGGACATTTTCCGAAATTAGTAATTTAAGACGAAGTTTTAGTATTAAATCACGTATATACAAAAAATATTACGCATTCGTTTTTATAAGTAAATATATTCTTTAAGAATTAAAAACTAAAAGCAATGAAATAAAAAGCAAAGCTCCTGTAGGGCGTAGAAAAACATAATGCTTCTGTTAATTTCCTTATAAGCGACATATTTCAGAAAAATTAATATTTTAAAACTGCTGGGCTTAACAATGCGTTCTGAAAAATAATTAACTTGAAATTTAATTTATAAGTGAAACATCTCAAAGCTCTCCATCCTAGCATCCATTATTCCTAGTTAGAACTGTATGTTAGTGGGTCAGGAGCAAATGCTTTTAGATTATAATACGACACCCAGGAGATGCTGGCTTTTTAAGAGTCAGCTATGAATTATATGTTCAGAATGAGTAATGACATGTCCAGATAAGAAGGTGGTTAACCAAACGGAAAAATAATAAGGAAGACTATTTTCATCACAGAATTTTTTAATGTAAAAGACATTTCAGATGTCGAAAACATGGAGTTTCTCATAACTAATATTTTTATTTGTTTCTATTTTGAAAAAAATTCGAAACCCTCAAATGTATCGGTTGTTCACAAAATGTTACTCTATGGAGATGATTTTCAAAATGCCATAAACCAATCTCTTAGAAGCGGAAAACGTTTCCTGTTTCCAATCAATAAAAGAAAATTTATTGCTAAACAGTATCTGAAAAACAGACATCATTTCCTGTTCATAAATCTGCCTATCCCATTAGTTAGGCTTGCTAAA
Source organism: Araneus ventricosus (assembly GCA_013235015.1). Taxonomy (NCBI): domain Eukaryota; kingdom Metazoa; phylum Arthropoda; class Arachnida; order Araneae; family Araneidae; genus Araneus; species Araneus ventricosus. The sequence continues at coordinate 7,347 of BGPR01015167.1, forward strand.
TATCTTATCCTAAAAAAGAAACACAATAATGAAAATCAAACAGTAACTTACTGAAACTTATTTTTGTTTAGTACCAAAATAAATTTTTGAATTTAGTTAACTGTTAATCTCTAATCGTAATGAGAAATATAACTTACACTGGTAAAAATTATATATTTGTAAGCAGCATCTACTGTATCACTGAAAATATATATAATAAAAGTATATTTCTCCAAGCAAATATTTTTACAATTATATTATATAGAATAAACATTCCGTGAAAACATAGATATAAATTGATTGGAAAGTTACCTCTAAGAGTACAAAGTAACCAGTTTTACGGTATTATTTTAGCTGATTTAAAGAAGCGACTTACCAAAACTTTTGAAACACAGTTTTAATAACTTTATGATTAACACGTTCGTGGAAAAAGCAACATATGCCGTTCTGTTTACTGGGACAAAACGTGGTATCCATCCAAGTTCACGACGCCGCTCGTTTTTTAACACGACATGCTATTCAAGTAGCTTACGTGACCCAGCAAATAAGATAAATGCAAATAACATAAGCTCCGTCCGTGAACGTGTTAAAGAAACATTGATCTCTATTTTAAACAGAATTCAATATAGTTAATGTTGAAGGGCATCTCAGATGGAATGAGGATGTTCTGCTAATATGTTGGGTTAGTATTTATTAACATGCAATTGTCTAGGGCATTATTTCTGTCATCAATCATTCTAATCGAAATGCTACTGCGTTCGCGATTGACTGACATGATTTATCAGCTTGTGCTCATATGCATACAGTCTGCGACATGCGCAAGCATTATACTGTGCTTAATATGCTATTGTAGTTTAGGTAGAGGTTGTGCTTTTTTTCATAAATGCCTAAATATAACTGTGTAGATCTTTCAAAAGTTGCACAATTTTCGCTTCCAGTAACTTGATACATAATTTTCCCTGGGCATATCTAAATAACTTAAGATTAGTATCACCTTCTATCAAATAAATTTGAAATAGAAATGAAACAAAACTTTCCAAAATCGTAATTGGAAAACTACTTCGAATCAGACAATGAAATAAAACAGTTACAGACAATATCTGGATTTAAGTTCTAAACGAACTCGTTTTAGTTTTTACATTGTAATAATTTTCAGATATTTTAACCTGAATAATTTTGTTTATATCAAAATAATAATGAAATATAACATTTATAATTAAAATATTATAAATTTCAACATTTTAGGCATTTAATTAAATAAATATTTGGTGTTAAATATATGTGAAGTAAAAAAAAAAAGAAAATGACGAGTGAAAAAATTAACGTGATTTGGGAAAATTTTATTATTCGGGATTTTTTTCCATCGCATCTGTAATATATGTTAAATTTAACACCTAATTTATTTCTATAAATATATATTTTTGCATAAAACATGAAAAACAACTGTTTTCTTTAAAGTGTGGAATTTATCACTTATCAAATCTTATTAGATGAGTAATAAAATTTATAGAAACTATTTTGGTTTATTTTTCAAAAAGTTTATTTCTTATGTATGCATCAAGAAAAATCAACTGACAGCCACAAAATATATAATACTTCTCCCATCATTTATTTCCTTTATTTAAAACAAATTCTGGACAAGAAATCGATCTAAATCCTTATTATTTAATTTTTCAAAAAATCAAATTATTATTTTAAAACAATGAAACATTTTCCATTCAGATGAGCCCTTTGTTTTTGAGAGGCTTAATTATCTCTCCGCCCGAAGAATTTTTATTGAATTCTTTCTCAAGAATGTTGGTCACTTATATGAGTGCAGAGCGTTCTTAAATTCCTCAAATGCCTCGCAGCTACAACAGACTGTTTTAAGAAGCAGGGTTTCCTTCACAAGTTTGTGAAACAAACATAACAAACAAATTTTGAATATTCACATTGTCTTTTTTTTGCTTAATTTTCTCGTATGCAATTAATTAGTTTGCGTAGAACAGTAGGAATGTCTCTTGAATAATCAAGGAGAATCGTAATCTTACGGAAGAATCCTTTCTCAATGGTTTTGCATTAATTAACTTAAATGAAATTTGAATATAGTGTTTTAAGTATTGAACGGAAATGTATAGTATGATACATATTGAATTTTCTTTTCATTCAGTTACATTTATATTCCGTTAATCGTCTGATTTCTGTGATGGTTGTGTAAATTATAATATGATATAAAAAATTAATATGGAGATGCATTCTGTAGAATTTGAAGTTTCAAACGACTATAAGATAAATTTTATGAATTACTATCAAGAAGTTACAAAAACGAAATCATTTTTTAAAAAATAAGAGAAATGGAATACCTAATTGATCCTGTATTCCATGGATATTTATATTGTATTTGAATAGTTATACTGTATTAGTTATGTTAATATTGTTCCCTTTATTGAATATAATACAAACATTTTATGTCCAAAAATAATTGTTTTTTTGCAGATTTCGTCTCGAAATATTTTTTCATTCAACAAATATCGTAAAAATTTAACATTATAAGATTCTTATGTTTAGAAAATAAAATGTTTTATGAAATGTGTTATGTTTAGAAAAAAAACGATCATTTTCATTAACAGGAATGAATTTTGTTATGATTCAAATACATCTGCAACTCCTTTATTTAAAAGTATCAGTGATTTGCTATTACTGTGGAAAACATGTCTTGATTTATGATTCTAATAACTTCTGCTTTTTACTTTAATGACTTTAAAGCAGTGCATTTACAATCGATATAACTTTGTGTATGATTCCACAAACCTGTGGCTTCAATTAACTTTATATAATTTCAGCTATCAGCAAATTATTAGATTCTTCTTAGTACTGTGGGTAATGATAAATAAACCTCTTATAGAAAATAAACTTACTCATGGGTTATACCACAATTGAAGTACTCTGGAAAAGAATTGCAAGAGTGATTTCAATAGCTGCAGAAAGTATAAAAACGAATGAATTTCGACAGGGGACACACATATTATCAAGAATAATTTCGTTGAAGTGAACTTGCAATAGCTGAAAATCGATTGGCATGTTTTTTCAAAAAATAAAAAAAGAATGCTCAAGAAAATCGCTCATGAACCCTTTTATCAAAAGGGAGCTGGCCTCAAAATACCATCTGGGGCGAATAGAATGATAGCTGAATTTTTATTATATTTTTCAAAGGATGCAATAGAATGAATATGGAATACTTCGGTCCTAAATGATCTAATCTTATTCTAATTTTTTCTTCATATGACCGAGATGCTAAGAAAGAAATCTTAATAATTATGCCATCCGTACTTCATGACTTATCTGCAACGTCTATGGTAGACTAAAATCCTTGACTGCTTATCCCGTAATTTATCAAGCTATCGAATGTAGCAACTCTATGGTTATATAATTAACATATCAGCCTCATAGAACTGATTCCATACTTTCCGAAATTTTTAATCACGATTGCAAATTATGCTTTTTGTGGAAAAATGAACATTAAAGATCCCACATATATGTGTTTGTTTGTAAGATAAAAGATAAACTCAGCAAATGATAAAATATTTAAAGATTTTTTGCTTCTTATTAACATAAGATATTTTGCATTGCATAATATTCTAAGATATTTGCCTATAAATATCTTAAATTATACTGAAACAATTTCAGTATCTTATATTGATATCGTAGTTAGTTTTTCTCTCGAATATGGTATTCAATTCTACTATCTGTGATGTCTTGCATCCTGAATAATTTTGCACAAATCTTATTAATGGATATTTTTGCATAATTTAACTGTTTTCAGCAAAAAAAAAATTTTGAAAGTCAGCTGAGTAGACATATTTTTAAATCTTGGTTCATCCCCATTATAGCTGCAATCAATTCTACTCCATTAATATCCAAATTATTTGTTTATCCTAAGATACAGAAAGTCAGAAAGTAAAACGTTGAAAAATGCATTTAATTCACAAAAACTCTTTATTTGCTTGAGCAAGTTATATGATAGTGCTCCATTAGTTGAATGTTTATTTTACTTTTCAAGTGACTTATGTTCAAATTCATTGTATCTTCAGTCTTCACTCCAACTCATCTTATCAGCCGGTGAAAACAAATTCACAGAATAGTCTTTTTCAGAAAACTGTAATTTCTCCCGATGGAGATAAATTGTATATATTTGTTTTCCGTTTATCAATGTATTGTTTAAGTCTCTTTCTTTCCTTATCAAAGTCAAGTATTCTGATTCAAGAATATTTAGATCACTTCAAAAAATAAAGAATTTATACAAAAGAAGAAGAACGATAAACCAAACGTGCATAAAAAGGATAAAGACTTCGAAAATAAAATTGATTGGACATTCGTAAGTTCTACGATATGGGAAAAACTAGTGCAGCAGTTTTAGAGACGAATATTGATGCACTTTTCATTCTTCATTGTTCAATCGTACATTCTAATACTTATACATCGTATATGGAAATAATAATTTATACATACATATTTAGCAATATTAACATACCGAAGCATATACAGGATTCCTAACTTATAAGGGTCCGCCCATCTTAATCTCAAAAGGACGGCAGCTATAGTCATGAAAGCATTGTCTAGGTATAATAAAACGTCTATGCGCTATGCGATGAGACCACTTACAACACCACATGGTGTTATAATTCGGAATTAACGATCCTATCTCGGTACAAAATAGTGGATAAACGGTACAAAATAGTGGATAAACAAATTAGCGGGTTATGGATCTTAGTTTAATTTTCACACGGCAAACGATTATTTTTGTTTAGAAATTCGTTCTAAAATGATTATAAGATCTTGATTTATTTGGTAATCTTTGCATTATCAAAATACCTAGTATTATTTGATAAGCAGCTGTTCTAGAACCTCTATATTTAAATAACACAAATAAGTTTATATTTAACAACAATAAGCGAAATCAATTCAAAATGAGCTTCTTATTTTCCAAAAACTGAATTACCACTGACCACAGAAAGGGTTTTGTTGATACTTACAATGGTGATATAAGAATTTAGAAGCGCCCTCTTAAATTCTTCAAATGCCTTGCGGCTGTAATGTTCTGTTTCGATAAGCAGAATTTCCTTCATGGTTTACGAAGCAAATATAAATAAATTTCGATTACTCGAGTTTTCTGCTTATTTCCTTTTTACCCTCTTTTATGCAAATAATTAGTTTATTTTCAATGGACGAAAAAGGTTTTAAACAATTAAATAGAACACTAATTTTCTACAAGAAATACTTCTCAATGTTTCGCATTAAGCAACATAAGCGAAACTAGAATAACTTCGGATGGATGGTGGATGAGAATAATGAATATTAAAATTTTAAATAATTTATTCTGTCAATTCAAAGGTTGAAAAGAATATTTTATTTTTAAATGATGGTTTTTGGAATACGATACTTGATAATTGAAATTTTTAGATACGAGGTGGTAACTAAAAGAAGCAATGCATGGCTGCATTGCATTTTCCCAATCAAACTTTCAGTATTGAACTGCTTTACATGTTCTAATATTAAGCCAAAAACATGCAAAATATATTTCAGTAAATGCGTACTATACTCTCTTCAAGCTCATCATTTGAATATTTTTATATATATAATTTTCATTCATTTCTGAAATATTTTGAAAATTAGAAAAAAAAAACTTCACTAGTTTAACACAAAAAGAATATTTATTATGATCTCATGGTGAAGGAGTTTCATATCGTCTAGTGTTCCTCACTTGCTGATTTATGAATTTTCAGAAGGCTATGATATAAAACATGAGTATGAATTTAATTTCAAAAATTTTCCGTTATCTTCTTCATACCAAATTTGTATTATGTTTAACTCATGAAGTGTAAACTTCAGTTTGGTTTTATTATATTCTGAGGTTTCATTTCGGGTATAATTTAAACTAAGTATGGACAAAATTCTTCTTTTTCTTTTGCATTCTTCAAAATCATATTTTTTTTACCTCAATAATAACATTAATACATTAGACAAAATGCATAAAGGTATTAGAACATTGTGAAAAACAACAAAGACGCTACTTATTCTAAATTTTAAGCAAAACGGAGAATAAGTATAGAAGACTCTTTCTTCGTCTGATGAAAATACCAATGGCTGGTACTTGAAGAATTTCGAAATCTGGATTTTATTAACGCACTGAAAATCTTTTGATTTTTGGAAATTTTGTAATAAGGTTAAGCATTCAGGACATCTCTTACTCAACTAAGGAGATATTTAGTGTGGATACAAAATGTTATTTCAGAGAAATACAAATATATTTAAAAATATGTATCATTCTTAAGATTACTGATATTCATTGCTATTTTATTATTAAATCTTAATTTTCTAAATACGTCTTTGTTCCTTATTTAATTATCCATGACCAATTATTTTAATTAATTAATATTACTGGAATTCTCATTTAAAGTGTGTCAACACAATGTGAAAATAAATTATATTAAACGTACTAAATCAATGAAATATGCTATTATTTCTAATATGCGTTTTTAAAATCAAAGATGTTTAGTTTATGACGCTATAGGGTATCTGCTGAGAAGAATTCCCGCATGTGACATCGAAGAACTGTGATTTTAAGACCTGATTTCTAGGAAGACTGGTCATGTATGTGGGCCTGGTGCTTGCTGAGTCTCTCGACGCTGATAAAGCTTCCACATTTTTAGGTTTCCTGTGTACGAATAGGTGCAAATTTAGTTTTGGTATTACACTTTACCTTCAATAATGATTTAAAATAAAGATGACCCTTCCCGTTATAACATGTAAAAATATACCTTAATTTAACAAACCATTATCAAACTGTCTTTGGAAAGATACCATATAAACAACAGAAACAAATGTTTGAGTTTCTAACAGAAAATGAAGTATAGATTTTTGTTGTGCTTCATATTTCTTCATAAAATAATAATAATAAAAGAAAATAAAGAAATCATTTCTAAAATAATTTTACTGAGAGATAATCCTTTTATTTTAAAAAAGTGTATTCTGGTTGTACTGTGCAATTATGTATTATTCTGTGTCTCGTCTCAGCAATTTTGTTTCTGACTCTGCTCTCAGTCGGACATCTCAGAATAATATAATATTTCAAAACGGAAGAAATACTCCCAAAAATGTATTATTTCAATTTGAAGGCGCTTAACATTTTCAATTGATTTATTAATTTAATTTCTGAAATAAAATTATAAACGTAATTTTATCTACTGTTTAAATAGGGAACTTAAAAATTATAATTTAATTCTGCTATTGAATTTTTACAAAGTTAAGTAGTTGCATATATAATATTTTCTAAAGTTGCTATTTCATTCATTTTAAGGTTTAGATCAAAAATAGATCGAAATAACAGTACCGAGTCTTCATATACTGCTTTTTAATTTTTGTGCTATGCACTGTAATAACATACAACGCATACCGTGAATTCGTATACCAGACGAAATAATTTTGACTAGTACCCTTTAAGTGCAAGAAATAGTCCGATACTATGTGCAATATAAATTTAAATTTTCACGAAGTTTCTGATTTAAACACTGGATCAGATCTAATTATTTTTAGTTTTGTTCAATTTGTTTTTCTCTTTTTGTCAGTTTTCAAAGCTTCAAAACTTGAATTCCATATTCACTAACAGTTTAGAGACATGTTTGAATTTCCGTAAATTTGAGCCTTATGTTCCATGATTAAACGAGATTTAAGGGAGTTGTAACGAGATTTCCTATTACGCTGAACGTATGCTGCACATTTTAAGGGAGTTCGCTATATTTTACTATTTGCTCTTTTTTATATATTTACTGAAACATTTTATATATGTCAAAGTTTCTTTTAGGAATGGATTTCTCTTGGTATTGAAAAATACTCTAGAAACACAAGCATTAAGCATTTCTGATATAATATTATGCTTTCCGTCAAACAAAATTCTTTTAGAAATGCTGATGAAACAATAATCTCTTATTAATAATAAATGTTTTATGAATATAAATATTTACTTTTTTTCTCAGTCATGTCTTAACTTTAACCGATTAATTTTCAACATTTGTTTCCACAAAAATACAAGAAATTTGCACAAAAAAACCACAATCGAGTAAGAAACTATTTGCATGCGTATGACAATGGTAAAAGAACAGTCTTGATGACAGGAATAAAATATTTTTTTAATTACTTTTTAATTTAAAATGCAGAAGCACTATACCCCTGCGTTGAATAATGATGCAAAACAGGAGAAATGATGATACGGCTGCATCATATATAATCACATGAAAATTAATTCCTTAACCCTATGATCCCTATCCCGCCTCAAACCGCCCCATCGGACAGATGCTTCGACTCGGGCGATTTCGGGTGCCTGAGTGCATTTTACTGAAGAAAAGTAGTTCCTTTCTTTGTTGATAATTAATCACCCAAATTCGGGTGCCGTTCTTCTGGAAGTTTTGTAAAGAAAGGGAGAATTCTATTCTTTTTCGTTTTTTTACTTCCATTTTTGTGGTTCTGGAATTCTCAATCTAGTCGGGTTCAGGGAGTTAAAGGTAAGCATAATTGATGGGGATTTATCTTATCAAATTGTAAACTTTCTTGATTTGAAAATTTTAGGCTTTTATATTTTTTTGTAAATGAAATGCTTCAAGTTTTAGTGTACACTTTCGTTTTAAAAGCTAAATAGAATAAAAGAAGTAAAGAAGCTAAATAGAATAGTGAGATTAGAAACAAGATATAAATATGGATTTATTATTTTTTACTGAAGATATGGATTATTTATATATTTTTAGCTGTGCATACGTGTATTTACTGATCAATTCCATGGTGGAATTGAAGCGAAAATTGTTTTATTAAATAAAGCAGCATATATTTTAATCTGAAATTCTAATTGTTTAAAAATAATTACTGCTTTTTTGTAAATCAATATTCGAAATCTTCAGAAAAGATATACTTCCAAAAGGATTTTTATGAAATTCATTTTAATCAATTTAAGGCTCTAATCATTTTTATTTCTGACTTTAAATTTGCTTACGCAAGTGAAAATGTTTTATTGCTATAAATGAAATTGAATAATCGCTTGTTTGTTAAAAGAATTTTTTTAATGATCGGTTTAGAGGTTTATAATCAGATTAGGTCTGCAACATATTTTACTCTCATGAGCTTTACTTTTTTAACAGTGTTCTTACTTATTCATTCAATTGAAATTTTTCTTTACACATAATTTAACATAAAGCTACCTTTTTCTTCATGAATAAATTGCATTTATGATGCTGTTCATTAATTTAGCAAAATATTTATGAAAAAAATAAATTTTTACCCCGGATATTCCAAACATATTTATCAAGAAGTCTTAATTTTCTGATCTATTTAAAAAAATTTAGAACTTTCCGGAAACAAAAATGTTCATCGTAAGTTTATTTTCCAAACACCAAGCGACCTATTTGGAATTAAAGCTATTAATCGCAATGAAGTTTTAATATGCATTTTTTATGTATATTAGGCACGTAGTAGTTGGCATCAATTCATTTTCATTCTTTTCTGGTTAAGTGTTCGAAAATAATGTGATAAAATATTTTTATATGCAACCAAAAGGTTTTATCTTTATGATTTATGTGGGTGTGCCTTCTAAAACTTTCGAGGTACACATTAATTAGAAAAGAAAGCACACGCGGAAAACCTTCCTCTCATTTTTCTTTAATAACTTCGTTTTTGATACTCTGCATAGGTGCGACGAAAAGTGATTCTCGCGTGCAAAATTTCATAAGAACAATGTTTTCCCCTCTTTTATTTCATAAAATTAGAGATTAAAAATATGCTTAAAATGCTGGACCTTTTGATTAGGATGAGATTATATGTTTCTAATATTCTTCGGTATCTAAATGTGAATTCTGTAAGTGCCATTTGACCATGTAACATTCTACGTCTCAATTTTTGAGCTTGATTTTTCAAATAATTGTTATTTATATTTTATTTTAATGTTAATAGAGCTAGTTAAAAATACTTTTCTTGTTTTGCATTTATAATAATTAGAAAGAAAAAATAGCTTTATTTTTGTTGCTAACTAAAAATTGTGAAGATTCGCAACATTGTCTACAAATATTGCACTATTTACAAAATAAAAATTTATATACCAGGTCTCTAACAATTTTTTTGTGTAATGAGTGTGAGTTCTTATTTAATTTAACATCTTCCATTTCTTTATTATTATGTTGCTCCTGTGAATGATTTAAGTATGTTAATTATATTAATAATGTTCCATGGTAGAAGTTGTTATACTCCAAAAGTAAAATTATTATTACAGCTTTCCCGCTTATTGTTTCAGAATCAACTTGCTACTACATCCTAAAATTACTGTACGTGTAAATATGGAGAAAATCCCTTAAATATGTTGCTATGTTTCATTTCTTTTTTTTTTCTATTTGTTTCAGTGTGAATAACTGATAAACTTTTTTGAAAGCTCAAACAGAGATTTTTTTCCACTTGTCTGAGTAGTTTCCTTCTAATCCTTTATAATTGAATAGTTAAATGAAAGCATTTTCTCACATTTTGATTATTTTTAAAATGATGGTCTGCGAAAACGTTAATTGCTTTCTGATCCATAACATTTACATAATTATTTGTTTTGCTCTTACTTTTAGCACTTACAGCTTTCGTAAACAAATTTACTTAATTTAATTTCAAGAGCTCTTAATACATTTCAATTGAAATGAAAGCTCCGAATTATTCATGTGCATATATTTCATTTATTGTGAATTTAGCTTAGCCTTATTTTTTGTTATATATTTACTAAAATGTCAAGAAAAGTTGTTATAAAGTATATGAAAATATTGAATAACATAAAAATTGGCATTTTTAAACCATCTTGTTTCACAAATAAAATGCAAAATACATAATATTTAAAAACAATAAATATTGAGGTTTTTACCATCCAATTAAATACCGCACAAAATCAAAAAACTTATAGTGGAATTATAAGACATACTGAGTTGCAAAAGTGAAATGCCTAGTAATTCTGATTTTTGCACTTTTCTTATAAATTCTATATCAACAAAAAGAATATACATGAATATTAATTTGAATATTTTCATAACACGATGTAATAGTTTATTCTATGTTGAAGAATTTATATTCGTTATTTATGTTTGTTTAAATAAAAATAGTACACTATAAAAGGCAAATTTAACCTTTTCTTTACGGGTGGTACAACTGTTGTACCAGAAATATTTTTAGCTTTGAATGCGGGTCGGTACAACTGCTGTACCAGACACAAGTCACAAGTTCACTTCCAATATTCAAGGCAGTTCTTCTGGTTTGAGTAAAAGTAGCCTAAAGGTTAAATACAGTTGTGTAAAGTTATATCAAAATTATTTCTTAAGTCCCAACAAGTAATGAAAAAATACTTGTAATTTATTTCTGTGATATAGTACTTCAAATCGATTTTCTAGGACATCGATGTCTGTAACAATTGATTTTCCTTTTTAGGATTGGTCTGATTCAATTATAATTTTTTATCGTTTTTTCAAAATTTATGTAGACTTCTAATGGCATAAAATTAATTCTAATGGGTTTGAAGATAACTTTAGACAGTCAGCCTTCCATCATAGTTATCATTTACTCGTGTCTAAGCACTGCATTAAAACGCAAAGGGGGATTGAAAAGTAAATGGTATTCCAATTTAAACCCTCAGAATCTTTTAACCCTGTATTTGTTTCTCTTTTGAAAAAGAATTTTGTATGGACCAAGGAGTTTTTTAAAATGTTCAGATATATTTAGATTACTCTTGTAACAACAATCTTTACACTTCATTAACGATGGTTTGTAACACTCAGGCTCTGTTGTTGAATCGCAAAGTATTCCTTTGGACCTTAGAACCTTTCAGAAACTTTCCATTGTTTGTTTAATTAGCATTAAGAAAAATATATAGAATTAGTCATAAGTGAGGATTCAATTTCCTCTATTATCTGCAGGTAATCAGGAATGTGGCAATCGTTTATTTGAATCACTCAGCGATTCTATAGCGTATTATTGCCAATATCCCAGTTTCAATGTTTTTAAATTGTTCATTACACCTTGCAAACAAATATTTATTCAAAATTCAGACAAACTAAAAGCATAGTTACAGGACAATGTTATAAAATTAGAGCGAAGATAGGAAATAAAAACAAATTAGATTTTCGGAATTGTAAGAAATGCAAGCTGCTAATTGCTTTTTAATACTTACCTATATTTTTGACTCGGTGTGCCGGTTTTGAAAAATATATAAAAAATTATTAAGATCTTTATTAAGATTTTTTTTATCATTTTAAAATATTTCTTTATCTTCATTGAAATATTTTCAGGGAAAAGGATGTTGCACCCATCTACTAATCTCACCTTTCCTTTAAATAAGGATTGAATTTAGTCTAAAATGTTCTGTTACAGCTTATTAATTCCATTCCATTTTTATGTTACAGTCCATTAATTCTTTTTTATTAAAATAACTAATTTCTGATATATAGTTTTAATTATTTGTAAATGTTTACAATTTACATTCATTATTTTCTGCTGGAAGTTTGGCTTTACTAACAGTAACTTCTGATTTCGAGTTCAAAACTTTTGATCAATAAACATGACTTCATAATGGCATTGCAAACTCAACTGCATCAAATAACATCTAACTTTTTATTATGAAGTTGAGCTTTTTTCTGCAATATGAGAGAAACATTTTGAAATTAAATTCTAACGCTGCAGCTCACTCCCTCCGAAATATACCACTTTAACCAAATGATACTGAATAAATTTGCTTTAAAGGAAACACACTGAGAAATGATAACAATAAAGAATAATAATTTTTTATCCATCTTATTATTTATCCATATTAGTTGTCCATCTTAAAACTTAAGGGAAATGAATGCAATATGTTATTAAAGATGTAATTATCGCCTGTTGTATAAATTGAACTAAAATAGGAAACGCTATTCTTTTTTCGTGAACACTTAGCTATTATAAAAATATTAAGATCTGAAATCGCAACTGATATACAAAAAATATCCTGGTTATCATATCTGATTTAGATAATATATTTAATATTTAGCATTTCGAATTATGATTCATATTGTTATAATTGCGTAAAAAAAATAAGCTATATTATTTCTTAATATATTAAATAGTATATATTTCTGAATCATCAGATCCAAATGTTTTTATCATATTTAATTGAGCCCATGGAAAATCACTTCCATACCTTGGAGAACTTTCAGTGAAACAAATTAAGTTGGAATAAAAGTTTTTATAGACGTTTCAAACATTAATAATAGAGATGGCTGTGCAATGGTCGTTTTTGAAGATGGAAATGAAAAAGAACATGAAATATGGAGATTAAATAACGAAATAAAAGTATTTATCGCCGAATGGTAGCAATCAGAGAAGCAGTTAATTATTGTGAACGACGGCAAATAGCGAAAGCAAATATTATTTCGGATTGAAGATCGGCCTTAGTTTCAATAAAGTCTTTACAAGAAAATAAGAAATTTATTCTGGATATTAAAAATAGTTTGCAAGATACTAACAGTAACGTTCTGCTTTGGTGGACTAAGGCTCATGCTAGTAACAAAGGAAATGAAATCTGCTTTGGTGGACTAAGGCTCATGCTAGTAACAAAGGAAATGAAAAAGCCAATTACTTTGCTAAGAAAGTCACTGAAAAATAAGAAATCGATTTTTATTTTTGCAAGACCAAACAACAGAGGAAAATGGAAATGAAAAAAAAATATTAGGCAAAACTGGCAAATTTTGTGGGATCATTCAAGTAAAGGTAAACAGAATAAAAATTTAGTTGACAAGGTTGATAAAAAAAAGAGTGTTTGGTGATTTTTACTTAAATCAGATCATCAGAGGCCACGGATCATTTAAAACCTATCAAAACAGATTCTTCGGCAAGAGTCCCTGATGCTTCTGCGGAAAATATGAAGGAATTGTGGAACATACTATCCTTAAATGTGATGAATGGCAAGACATCAGAGACACTTACTTTCCAAAATCAGCAGCTCCATTAAATAACTTTTGCAGGAAAACCAATCAAGAAAAGGTATGAAACTGATTGTAAAAAATATTCTAGCCCAAGAGACGGGCAATGCAATTTAAATACAAAGAAAATGATAGAGGGAGATGGGACTTTTTAAAACTCTTCATCTGGGAATACCCCACTTATATATATATATTACTTAAATCAGATCATCAGAGGCCACGTTTCATTTAAAACCTATCAAAACAGATATCACATTATATTATATATATATATATATATATATATCAAAACGAACTTAGACAAAAACTCAAAAACAGTCAAGACACAATGGCAAAAATATGGCAAATATATATATATTTTAAATGTCTTTTATAAATGTGTCATTTTTTCTAGGTTTTAACTTTTTTTTTGTAAATACTCGTACCTGTTTACTAGCCGCAACTGTGTTGTTTGTTTATCTTGATTTATTTGTTGTTTGGTACCGTTTTAAAATTTGTGGCTTCCTATTTTCTTTTTATTTTTTCTTTCTTCTAATTTTCTTTCTTCTTCTTCTTATTATTATTTTAATGCTATTTGGTTATTATTCAAGAAATTGTGTATTGGACAGTTTGAAATTATATATGGGAAAATTTGAAAATGTGATAGTAAATTGTGTATAGGTTGATATAGCCTTTTTCTTGTGATGTAGTGTGGTGCATGTTTAGGTTTTAATTTGTGGCTTCCTGTGGGTATATATATATATATATTAATCTTTCTTTTTTCTTCTTTAATTTTCTTTAATTGTATTTTAATTTATGTTATTTGGTAATTAATCAAGATTTTGTGTTCAGGAAAATTTGAAAGTGCGTTTAGGAATTTGAAATTGTGAGAAATTGTGTTGGTTATTTGAAACTTTTTCCTATGAAGCAGTGTGCTTTGTGAAGCAATTTTGTATTCGAATTTGCTGGCGTTCTTCGGAATTGTCAGTGGCTCTATATTTGTATGTCCGTAAGGACAGATCAAATTACTAGTTATTATCATATTTAATTATATAAAAATAATATATTGTGTTTGATTTTCACAATTTTTTGGCGAAGAATAGTTGTTAATTTCATCATTGCTTCATTTTTATTACAAAACCGCATGAAATAATCCTAAATTGCATAATATATATTAATATCTGTCCTATTCACCATTATATCCAAAGACATAAACGTGCATTCATGCATTCCTGCAGTGTTGGCAAATTTAGTTTTTTGGAAATAATTCCCTCTGCCTGTGAACAATCATAATTCTTAGGGCCAATACCCTACGTCTAATATATTTCATCCTCCAGAATTCACTGTTATTTGTGGGTACCAGTACTCTGATTTCGAGAAAGGCAAGGGTCTTATCTTTGTAAATTTTTTATTCTCTGTGATAGATGTAGTCATTCCATCCTTTTATGTGTGTGAATATCCACATGATAGTTGTATTCTTCCTTTTTCTATCCAGTTTATCCTGTGCATGTGATTTCCTGACCACTCTCTCCAATTTAGAAGTCTTCATTATTTTCATTTGCATTTAACATATTTTTGTTCATCCTTACTTCCTCTTATATTTTCTTTAGTTTCTTCTAAATTTACATTTCAGTTCAAGTCCATACTAGGCCAAAGATCCTTCTGCTCACGAGATTCATCGGTGAGTATGAATGGCTTCTTTGCAGCGACCTCAACAACTGATGCCAATTCTCAAACACAATTGCTACTTATTCCAAAAGTGATCACTAAAAGATAGCTTGATTCCTTCACTAGAGAAATATGGGACTTCCCATAGACTGTCTCTTATTCGAAAGACTATTATTGTTAGATCTTACATTAGACAATTTTTTCAGCACTTGGAATTTTTCAGAATCCAATTTCGCAGTATGTTTCTGTTTCTCATATTAGGACCCGATTTAGCAGATATCTTGTATTTGGTAATTGCTTTGTTTGTATGTTTTTCTTCTGACCCTTTTATTGCTTATATTTTGTATTTGGTAACCTGTTTTTTCTTCTTATTACTCTTCCCGCATCTAATATTGCAATATATTTCGTTTATTTTGTAACAATGATTTACCCTTAGAAAGTGAACATAATTGTACATATCCCTACAGTGCTGGTATGCAATTCTTCAACTTTTTCTCCCGTTCTAGATTTAGTTTTATAATGTTCCCTGAAACGAACACGACTTGTTCAGTCCTTCCACGTGTTTCCATCCTCATTGGTTGCAAATCTTTAATATTCTAGGCAGGTGCATTCAGCGGTATCAAAATTAAATTAAATATGTGTTTTGCTTCTGTGTTTTTTAAGTAATGTATTGTACCTTCATGTTTCGGGTAGTACCCTATTTGATTTAATGCAGTTCAAATATAATGTGTCTTTTATGTTAATAATAATTTCAATAACAATTTCCATCTAATACAGGACATTTCAGGAGCGTGCAACGTTCCATGAGAAATACTACAAATTAACAGCGAGAAAACTATGGAAAGGTTGAATATGTGGCTAATTCATATTGTTTGAAACTCTGATACCTCGAATAAAATTCGTGTCGGATTCCACTTCAATACATTAACTTAAAATATTAAAGACTTTAAAGAAATATATATTATATTATACGGAGTTTTTAACCTGCCATAAAGCTGGAATTATAAATTGTATGATGGTGCATGAATGTGAGCATTATCTAATGACCATTGGAAGTGACCTATCATGTATTTATCTAATAGAGAAATTAGTTATATCGGCTCGGTATGATGTATAATTCTAAATTAGCGTTTAATGAATACTTAAATGACAGCGTTGAAATTCTGTTCAAAACTTTTAAAACTGCTTCAAAACAAACAAACAACTTCTTCAAGAATCCTATAGTTTTCGCTTCTCAAAAGAAGATAATATGTGGCCTCATGTGGAAGTTCTTGTTTCATGTGAGTATGTTTCGATTCTCCACAATCAAGATAAGATTGTTCTAATCAATCAGCTATGTTCCATCTAGAATGATATGATTTTGAGGAATTTTAGCAAACTTTGTGTCCTGGCACTAACAAATCGCGTATAGTTAACAAAATGTTTCACACTTCGAGGAAATATAGAATTTAATATAGACTGCATATAGAAAGTTTGTTATCTGCAAATGACATAACATTCGCAAGTCGCATTTAGTAAAAGTTTTTATTTGTTATACTTTGTTATAATTAAGTAATAATAACACCAATTTTGTTATTATTACTTAATTATAACAATTAAATTCAATAATTGAACATCTAATTTTCATTTAAACGATTTACATTTTCTTAAGAACTTTAATACACTTTATTTTATCATTAAAGCTTTAATAACAAAAGAAACAAATTTATTTATTTATTGTTTCTTTTGAATGCCATTTACACGAAACTTATTTCAAAGAAAGGTTATGTATACATATAAATTTCATTTCATCATTCCTTATCAAAACTAATTCCATTTTCTTAAATTTATTTTTATTATCCAAGCGTCCATAACAGTATCAACGAATTTTGTTTTACGAAGCAAACCCGTAAGCTACTGCTAAATCAATGCGGTATTTAAATTATATAATAACCATTTTTAAATTTTTTTAACCCTTTTTTATTTGCTCTTCTTTATTTTGAATACAAGTTGTATGATACTGATTTCAAGGAATACTAATTTAGATTTAAAAATTTGAATTCATAATAAATTAGCGTATACTCAAGCTGAAACCTTTAATTATTCTTTACTGACATCACCTCCAGAATGCCTAAAACTTAATCTAAATAAAATAGCATACTATCGTTACTTTAGTTTCAAGGAAACAAACAAAAAATTTTCTCTAGCTACTAGAAGTAAAGGCACAAGAAGACTTGTGGAAGGTTACGAATTCAAAGGGGAGAATCCTCCTAAATTGTGATCTTGTTATTTCTTGAATCTTTCATGTGTGCTTCAAGCTTCAAAGAGAGTTCTAAGATAAAGTGGATTGCGGCGCATCGAAACAAACAAGTGTCTCGGGAGTAATTATATTGTTCCTCACACCCTCCTATTTATTCTGGTTGGAAGATTCACTGAGTGTGGTATTCATTTCTAACGAAGAAGGTCAGAAACATTCGAAGGTTAGTGAAAAATTTCTCACCTACCAGGAGGGATTCTTTTTATAATAAAGATAAAAAAAGACGATGGAGAACTATCAATATGTTATTTTTGTGTATTCCACGAGCTTTAAAATAATTTGTATTGAAGCCAATAATTTATTGAATGAAATTTAATTGCTTTCTTCCAAAAAAATCTGATGAAGCATATGAATTATTGGTGTGCAAATGTATTCTTTTTAGACTTGTTAGTAAGTGTAAATACTATTTTTCAAAACCTTATTTTAAGCACTCAATATTGTAGAAATATACATAATCTTTTCAACGAATCTGATTCATTGCGTAGTCTGACGGATCAACTGTACCTAAGATATGCAATTCAGGAAAGAAATAAATCTAAGCCATTTATAAGCAATGCTCGAAATATTTAATAATAATAATTTGTTTGTGTATATTCTGAGCTGAAATAATAATTGAGAATAAAAAAGTTAACAAGTCAAAAGTGAATTTGAAATCAAATGTACATGCATACATTCAAAACTTAAGGAATTTGTAAATAAGCACGAAATATAAAGAATGTTTTGTGGCAAACAAATGATAAAAATTGATATACTGATTCGGAGCGAACTTGGGATTATGCACTGTTAATTCTATATCAAGCACCAATGTTTTCTGTGGATTTATATTTTCCGATAAGACTTCTGAAAACCAAGAAAGCTATTTACATTTGCTTTATGAAATCTACATGCAGTATCTTTTGGAAGACAACGCCAATGTTAAGAATGTTTAATACAGTAGCCCATAGTACCTTTTTCGGATCATCTTGTTGTACATAGGCATTTGAGCATTTTCTTCTATTTGGTTCACCAAATTGAGAATATTCATTGTTTATATTTGAATTACTTTATTCTCAAAAGGTTTCTGCATGAGCAAAGCACTGCAAATGAAAGTAGCCAGAAGTCATTGTTTCCATCAACCATATAAATGTTTACAATTGCTTACAAATTAAATGTTTCTGCCTCACTAGAAATATCTTTGAAAATATTCATCATTAATTATTAAGCTCTGATAAATTATAATAGATACATCTTTTATAATTTTTATTTTAATAAACAGAAAAAAATTATAATTAATCATTTATTATGGTTTGGTAAGTAAATGTATTGTTATTTCTGAATGAAATCTCTCCTCGTAGAAAAGAGATTTC
This sequence comes from Araneus ventricosus, assembly GCA_013235015.1. Taxonomy (NCBI): domain Eukaryota; kingdom Metazoa; phylum Arthropoda; class Arachnida; order Araneae; family Araneidae; genus Araneus; species Araneus ventricosus. The sequence continues at coordinate 26,606 of BGPR01015167.1, forward strand.
TTGGGGATTTTTACTCCTTTGACTTAATCTTTAAAAAAAGCCAACCATTGCAATAAATTAAAAGGGTTGCCTACAGCATTATTACCATTTAATTCTCAAGTGATTTATCTATGCTTTATTATGCGAGAATTTAAAATTTTTCTAAATAAATGTGAAATGTTGTTTATTGTTTACTTCAAAGTTTTACAACGAAATGCAATTAGTAACTTTTTATCTAACAGTTGTATGGTGTTAGAAATTTTATCGTAATTAAATCTAAAACATGTGAGATTAGATAGAATATTAATGAATAACCGAAAAACGAAGTTCTAAAGCATAAAATAAAAGAAAATGAACTAATCTGAAAACCAATTTACATTAATTTCTATAGATTTAGAAATAAATTTTTGAAAATGGGAAAAAATTTCACAAATTTAAGCATTAAAACTGATAAATAATTCATCCACTTATTCATCAATCAAAATTACTTTTGAAAGTAGCAAAATATTTGTTTAAAATAGAAAAAGTTGATTCATAATAACCGTTTAAAAATTTTCCAAAGAAATATTGCTTTAGTTAAAATTTTCAACCATTTTCTCCAAAATATTTAAAGTGAAAATTCGTGGTTTTTGACCAGAAAAGAAGATAAAGCTATGCTTTATATATTATTTCTTTCAAATTTTTAACAAACAATTATAGTTCAATTTCAGTTATTGTATATCAGATTGTTAGTTGTTTCTAATATAGTATATGATACATTTATTAGAGTATTCAGTACATATGCGAAACATAAATTGAAAAAAATGTACTCAACCCTGCTTCTTCAATCAATTTGCTTCACTCTTATTCATATATTTAGATTTAAAAGTCTACTTCCGAAAACTGTAGATACGGGAAACTTTCAAAAAGTAAAAAAATAAATAAATAAATATTATAAATTCTAGCTCTATGAAATATTCCTAAATCCTCGTGGTTCTACCGTTATATATTTTTGTTACTGCCTTAAAAATTTGCCGCGACTGTCCTTATGGGACGTTATATCAATGTGAATGCTCATTCCATGCCGAAAGCATCACTGCATATAAAATGTGTACCTATCCTTCTTTACGTCACATCTAGGTAAGGCGATTTAAAAATGTTTTTTTCCACTTAGAAAAATAAACTTCTTTGAATAAAATGTTAGTTTGATTTTTCCAGCAGCATCTTGTGATCTTTCCATTCCTTGGTGGTTCTTAAAAATCATGAAATACCATGATGGATATTTCATGCTAAGCAGAGTTTGAATGTCTCTTCCTTGCTAAGAGAATAGTATGAGAATAAAAAAGTTTCACACAGATTATAAATTAAACGGTATATATAAAAGATTCGCGTTGTGTAATATTTTGTTTGAATTAAAGCGCAGTGAATTCGAGCATACTGTGGATAAGAAATTTTGAAAATGGCGGCGAATACTCCAAAAGAAACTAGGAAGGCGGTGTCTTTCCTGGACACTCTATAAAAGTCCAGAACAATCAAAAGGCACCACCCCCTGGTCCAATGAGGGACACAAATGGCCGAGATTGGCTGGACGTTCAGGGTAAAAGAAGAACTGCAAGTATATAGAAGGATTGATAACAAATGAAAGAGGAGAAGGAGAAGAATACAACTCTAGTGAAGTTTTGTTTGTAGGAAACGTTAAATAGTTGATTTTGATGAGTGGATTCATTTCGCATCAATTATACAGGTGAAGTTACCACCTGGTTAATTGAAATATTTTTGTAAGGACTGAAGAAGGTAAGAAATAAGGATGAAAAATTGGATGACACCGTGTGATTAATGATTCCTAATGGAACTATACAGGTGGTTAAACTTTTGTTGAATAGTGGACTGAGAATTGCGTGAATTAATGAAAACTTCAACACTAGACATTGGATTTTCATTTGTCTGATTTAAGTGAACATAAGATTAAATTGATAATCGAAGCAGTTTCAATGTATGTCAGAAAACATTTCATTTTCAGTACGCTTGCTTACAGAAGTTGAAAAGTATTGGTGAGATCAAGAAAACGGATGTTTGCAAGTTAAATCGATTCATATGGCATATTTTTGTTCCATTTAGCAGTCAAAAATTAGTTTAGATCCGCAACTTGTTTTAAGTCTACAATGTTTTCAAACACTTTCCTTATTTTATGATGGTGTTAGAATTTTCTCTGTACATTTTTTAAAATAAAAAGAACTGTTTTCTTTTTAGATGAATAATCAGCATTTATGATAATTTTTATTGCTCTTTCTAATAAAATTTTTATGAACAGAAAATAAAAGAATATCCAAAATTTTTCAGAAAATTTCTACTAAGTAGATACATAATTTGTCAATAGATTCTTAAATTATTCAATGGTTTCCAATAAAAAAGTGTTCGTTGTAAATTAATTTTCCAAACTACTTACTAACTCTATAAATATAAACATGCTTATTTTTATTTTATCAAATTATCCATTTTAATTTCAATGTAGTATTATCCAACCTGATTAGAATTAAATTGGACAATTTTGATTAGATATCAATAAGCATTTTTATGCAAATAAAACTGGTTATGCCTTGGTTTAATTTTGAACATTACTAGTAAACTTTCCAAAAAATTATGGGATAAAAGAATTTTTATTTGCAGCCCTTTATCTTTGTGATTTATGTGGGAGTGCCTTCCAAACCCTTTAAAGGAACATATTAATTAAAAAGAAAACAGGTATGTATAACCTCACACATTTTTCTTCATAAACTTCCTTTTTGATGCTGTGAATATCTGAGAGGGTTTATGTACGAAAGTGATTCTAGTTTTTTCACCCTTTCATAAGAACAAGATACTTTTTTCCCGCTGTGTCGTAAATTTTGTGATTAAAATAGTGTATTCAAAGTGGTTGAAATTTTCTATGTAAGGATTAGGTAATACATGTTTTTAGTATTCAAAACGACCTAAATATGAGATGTTAAGGAAGGAAGCCTGACCTTAAAAGTGAGTTAAAATTTAATTTGCCATTCGCATAAAAAAAATGTTCTAAAATTCTACTCTGAATTAATAGCAAATAAAACGGAATATTTTCGAAAGTATGTTAGATTTCCTTCTGGTAAAAATAGAAGGTCTTAAGCCCTTAACCGCTTTGCTTCCACAACTATCTGATTATATACTGGGAATACGTTGTCATTTTAATTCAGTTAAGGACCTGAAGGACAGTTTAAATGTTTATGGATTCCACTTAATGATTGCGTCGAATTATAACGTCTGTGAATGAATTTGCTTTAATTTATAAGTTTAAAATTGCGTATGGAAAATCAGTTAAGGGTTTAAACTGCCGCATGTTATGCTGTGCTTTATATTAATAACTACACTGTAAAAAATATCCGTTTTTTTCCCGGACTTTTTCCGTATATTTGACGGTTTAAAGCTGTTTTGTTGACAAAACGGTTTTTCCCCGTTTTCCGCTCCAGCCATAAACGGTTTAAAACCGTCAGTTCAAATTCTATTTTTCGTCATATGGTATTACTTTCCGTATGATAACTTTTCCTTTTCTTAAATGTAATTTTATTGCATTCATTTCATGTTTTTAATAGGGTTCCATCTCCGCTATAGTGGAATAAGTGAATGTCTTGAATTTAATTATGCATGAACAAAAAAAAATTAGGAAGAAAAAATATATCACCACTAATACTTTCTCTAATTTTCAAAATAAGCTTAGAAGTTTAAAAAATAATGTAGCTTTTAACATTTTGCGAAGAAAATTTAATTTCATTCGATTCAGAATCAACCATTTTGCATACACTGTAAAAAAGCTAGCCCAGCTGCCAGTTTAAAACCGTAAAATTTACGGTTTTAAACTGGCAGCTGGGTTGGTTGTGCAAAACCGTAAAAGTTACGAAGTAAATCCGTAGGCAAAACGGTTTTTCACCGTTTTCCGGTCCAGCCATAAACGGTTTAAAACCGTCAGTACTAATTCTATTTTTCGTCATATGGTATTGCTTCCCGTACGATAACTTTCCCTTTTCTTAAATGTAATTTTATTGCATTCATTTCATGTTTTTAATAGGGTTCCATCTCCGCTATTGTTTATACATGTTGCAGTAACCTGTTGTCACTCATGGAAAATAACCTTAAAACACGTGTTCTGTCAATACTTGATTTTTACACCACTAGGTGGCGCCACTAGAGCTATAGTGACTTTAAAACTCAAATAGATTATTTTTACTTCATTTTATGAAGTCTCCGGTGGTCTAGTGGTTAGAGCGACTGCCTTGTATTTCTATGAACGCGGTTTCGATCCCCGGCTCGGAGGAGTTCGAAGTTTTGTCACCATCTTGCATCGAAATCGTCCAAGTAAGTTCAATTAAAAATTAGATTAATTGAAATTAATAATAAAGCCTTGATTAATTAATATTCCTAATCGATAATACACATCAGCACGTTTCAACTCAACTCGAACAGAAGGAGAAAACAACTCAACTCAGTCGATGACGTCACTTACTTCGATTCTTTAATTTTTAACGAGAAAACTTGATCTCATACGGTAAAAAACCGTTGTGACTACGGATTTACTTCGTAACTTTTACGGAAAAAACTTGTCACTGTATGGTAAAAAACCGTTGTGCCTACGGATTTACTTCGTAACTTTTACGGTTTTGCACAATCAACCCAGCTGCCGGTTTAAAACCGTAAATTTTACGGGATTTTTTTTACAGTGTAGCTGAACACGGCAATGCTTTGCTATTCCTACATTTTAGAAGATATATATATAGATTAAACGAATTTTGATGTGCGTCTATCGATTTACTTGATCACTTGAATTTCTAATGAAAAGTATTTGCAAAAATTTGTGGTCAGCATCCGTAAATGGTAACAAAGAGCCTGCAGTATAATATATTTGTCTTTGAATCTTGAATGTTGTCATATAATTCTCAGTTATTATATTCTTTGCACCAAATGAAGTCCCCGCGTTAGAAAGAAGTTGCGCCAATCGCTGCTTCAACCAACGCCAACTGTAGCCAAACATTAAAATAATATTATGCCCCATAACCTTTTTTCTAATGGTCAGATCGACGATTTCAATAGCTTCCCCGGACAGAGCGGATCATTTTCCAAAAAACCGAGCTTAAATCGGCCCAGTAGTTTTTTAGTCTATAAGACACATGCATACGAACATTGCCTTATATATATATTGATTTAGAATAAAATTATATACATGTTATTTCTTTTTGATTCTGAATTTAAAAAATGAATTTTCGCAAGACTTTCCACATCTATTTCACTGTCTGCATTGCAACTGGAAGCTATGCAGAATATATAGAAAAAAAAATTCTACCTGAAACAAATTCCCATATTCAGTATCCAACGGTTTCTTTTCCATAGTTTATGTTGAAAGTAAAGATTTATGTAAGAGTTAACTACTTCTGTTTCTTTATTCACTGGTCTTCTGACTGTAGTCCTCCGTTATAATTATGACTATAAACTCCCTACGGGAGTAGGTGTTGGACGGAAATAGTAAAACTATTTTTATAAATATACAATAGTTAGCAGTTATATATATTTTTATATATATAACTGCGTTGAAATTCGCGTTCTTTTAAGATTCCTCTTAAAAATAATAAAAGTCTCTATAACTGAAAAATTCCCATAAATGCGTGGCTACTTTTCTTTCTCATTTTTCTGGTGCACAAGTCAAACTTTGCGCAAAACAATTTTCTTTTCTAGATTTCTTGATTGTTTACTTCTAATCCATTTTATTTCAATCATGAAATGAAAGATATTTATTGTGTAATCCTTTTTATAAAATGCGGTCCGTAAATACTTTAATTAATTTTTGATATATTGCATCGATGTATTTAGAATTTTAAGCACTTTTAACTTCAAAAGGAAATTAATTTATTTAATTTCAAAGTTATTCAATGAATATTAATTCCAAAGAATGTGGTGATCAATAATTTTTTATGTTTCTTTTTATGTTAATTTAATGTTCAATCAAATGGCAGGAATAAAAACAAAGATGTTACTAACTATGAATCCTTATTGAATTATGTAAAATAGTATTAATTTATCAAATAAACTTATTTTAATAAAACTTAAAAATCTTGTCTTATTACTACATTTCTTCTAAATGTTCATTTTTCCCAATAAAGAAATAAACATTCCGTTATATTTAAAATAGCAAAAGTTCTAGCAACTTCCCATCCCATTAAATATTACACTAAATCAAATGGTACCACTATGTAATCGTAATACATATTGAGTGTCTTTATGTCTACTTCATTACAACCTCCGTCTAGTTTTATAATTTCTGTACACATGAATATATTATTTCAAAATTTTCATTACATGAAGTAATTTTTATGTCTGTACTAAAACCCATATAATTAATTCATGTAACTCAAGTGTGGAAAAAACGTAAAACATAAATATCATTTTCTAAACATATATTCAGAACGCCGCCCCGTGTCCTCGTGCCTGTTGCCTTTACAGCTACCGAACAGTTGAATGGACATGGGAATAAACATATATACAGCAAAACAAGTATCAAATTACTATCAAGTAATACAATTAATGCTGGTAAATTATTTTCATCAAGAAATAATTCAAAACGTTCATGCGTGCTAAAAAAACTGATTTTCCTACAAGTGACTTATCTGCTTAATGTAATTTATTTTATCATATTTTAAAACATAAGATAAGTTTACATTAACATCCAATTATTGTCAAAGGTTTTTATTCAAGAATAACTACAGAGTGCTAATCATTCACCACAACTACCATTTACTGTATCTTAACTACTGCATAAAATTAAAATGGATGAAAGAGTAGAAAAAATCTCCAAGTTAAAACGAGCAAAATGTTTTCTCCGCTTGCTTGTTTCTGCTTTAAAAGAAGTCTGTTGTACCAAAGAACACAGTTTTTATAATGATCAGACGAATTTTAATGACTAAAACTCTTGTAACAACAGTCTTTGCACAGTTCATTAACGATGATTTGTAAGAGGTATACACTGACGCTGAGTCTGTAAGTATCCCCTAGGGAGGTTCAATCTTTGTGACCCTTTGTATTGTGCAATTAGTTGTGTTTCGTTAACTGTAAGAGAAGAAGTTTCTCAGCACTAATCATAAGTAATGATTTTTTCCCTTTATCTGTGGATGAATGGAAATGTACTAGAATCGGAGAGAATAGTATTTATGGACAAATCTGAGGTTCTATAGTAAAATATTTTTCAGTATTTCAGATTTAATTCTATGAAATAATCCTTTAGACATTGAAGACAAATGAATCCCGAAAACCACAGGGAAATAAAAGCATTGGAAGAGGATAAAGTTATAAAAATGGAGAGAAGAAAAGAAAAATAATTCGAATTTTTTAATTCATTCTTTTTCATTTAGAATTTCATATTTTATTTCATTGATTGCGATAGGAATAGTTTCAGAACCTACACAAGTTTGAAAACTGAATCCTTAAAGAAGTCATAATAATTAAAGATATCATATTTTAATCAATTCTGAAACATTTTATATGGTAATATTTTTTTATTATTTGCTAGCACTTCTATTTTCACTGGTTGTTTTCATTTTAAAATGTGAAAAATAATTATAATGCATTTAAAATGGTTTATTTTTTGGCGAATTTTATCCAGAAAAATAATCGTGAAGCAGGATAATGCTCTCTCACTTTCTTATATGGAACAAGTACCCGTAAATTTTCAAAATCTTTTAACATTTGGTCTTGCTATTGCAGGGCATTAATTCTTTATTCTTTAAAAAAAATATTTTTTTCTAGTGAATTTCACGTATAAAGAAATTTTTATCTCTTTTTTTGCAGCAAGACTGGTTTTCCTTGCAACTTACTTCTGACGTCAGGATTAGAGCTAGTTGAGGTAGTGGACTGCAGCTGATTGACCACCGGCAGAGGCCATCATCTGCATTTCATGGAAGAAATTTTAGACTTTTAGAAACTATGGTCCAGTCAATTATAGGTAACAGTGCATTTCAATTAGAAGATAAGATTTTTAGGTATTTTATAAACATTTATATAGATGAAGATGATTAAATCTCAAAAAAATGTATAAAAATTAAAAAGACTATATAAAGTGAGAAAAATTTAAATAGGATGCAATTAAGGAATTTTACAAATTACAGCCGACACTGGCGAAGTAAGAAGTTCAAATGCATTGGGATGGGGGGAAGGAACATAATTTGCTAACTACGTCATCAGAACCAATGTGATTAGCTCAGGTAGCAGAACAATCCGATTCGAAACGCAACTGCGCATGTCATCTAGCATCTGGCTTCACTTTTTCTAATATTTTCTTATATTGTTTTGTTCCATTATTTTCAATAACGAAGTTTCCTGAAATTAAATTGCAGCGATGAATTGAGAAGATTCTACTCTTCATATGACGCTTTGCAACAAATGAAGCTAAAAAAGATATATATTAAATGAAATATACTTGCAAGCGATTAAAACACCAGAAGAAGGTAAATCTTCTGTTTATCGACTTTTAATAAATGAGAATATTTAAATTCTACACTATTTTTATAAATAACGTCGAATGCAAAAGCCATTTTCAGTATATTCATGTTACAAAAGATAAATGAATATATATATATATATATATATATATATATATATATATATATATAATTATAGAGTTAATTCTAAATCTAAGATTAGCCAAAAAAATTCTTGAAAATCTCCCAAATAGTAAAAATCACTTCATGTAAACTGTAAGCGTTCCAGATAAATTTTATATAAATAATTCCCCTCTTTTCAACATTCTTTGCTCCGCCCACCCAATTTTTTTTTTGCCTCTACTCCATCACAACTGCTTCAAACCTTTTCTGCCACGGACTCGGTAGCGTAGCGGTAGCATATCTTTATCACCTCGAGTTCGAGCCTCGCATGAATTTTGCCTTCGTTAGTGTCAACAAATACTTCATCTTACCTAGAAGGAAATATCAGATTTAAATTCTTCCAATACCCTCGTTTAGCTTTTGCTTATTTTATTTAATACTAGTTTCTCAGTAATTTTTAAACAGTTTTTTAAGTTTTAAAATTCTCTCCTCATCTAAATTTTTCTAAAATTTTATAATATTTTTTTCACAATGTTATTATCGGCAATTATTTAAGCCTAGTCTGTTAAGCCTAGTAAAGCTTTAGAATAGTCTGTTGTTTTGTTATGCATAGAGCAATTATTCAAGATTTGATTTTTTTTCATGCATTTGAATTCAACAATTTTTTTTTATTCATAAATGGATATTTTTAGTGGCTTGATTTAAATGGTTATCATGAATTTAGTTTTGCGCTTCACAAAATGTAGTCAATTCTCTCTTTTTTTCACAGAAAAAACTTTATTTAGTTATTTTGAGTTTTAATTAGTTTTAAAATGTAAATTATATTTAGCTCAGAAATGTAATTATTGTACTTCAAATTTTTCATTACTTATTATTTTTTCCATTTTTTAAAGAATCTTTTCACTTATAATTTCTTAACACTTAAATATAAGGAATTAACTCAAAGTTCATTAGATACAAAAACATCCTGTACATTTTCGTTTTCTGTATAAAGAATTAAAATTCAGTTATGCTAACTAACCTGTTCACTGTTTCTGTTTTTAACTTAATTTATTTGTCCTTATTGCAATTATTGCTTTCAGCTTACAAAAATTGAAATGTTGAAAATGTTAGCCTTAATTGTCTTATTACTATTAATAAAGCACTGGCGAACCAACTGGTTGCCGTAGGCGGCTAGTTTAATATAAAATAACCAAAAAAGATAGATATTTAAATGAATGTTCCCTTTATCCTTTTTGATATTGAAAAATATTTCATTAAATTTAAAACTATTTTGGGGTTTTTCTGCCTGAGTATTCGCTTTTAACTGTCGAAGTTGATTTAAATTTACTGTTCAAAATGGCTGCATTCATATTCTATGCGTATGCGTAACACACGTATTAAATTTGTTTAATAATTTTTATTCTCTTATGTGCTAAGAATTTAGTGACTATTATCTCTGTAACCAGGGATTTCTGTAAATGAGTCCATTCTAGTAGGGTTTAAATGTTTCATGTCATGTGATTTTACCATACGGCAAAGTAATGTTCGCGCAATTATATTGTAAACAAGAATAAATAAATTTATTTTTAAATCTAGAGTCTTTCTTAATTCGCGTGAAATGTCAATTCCTTGCTAATGTTTCAGATGGGCTGGCTTAATTTTATCTAGGAGATTTTTGCACTGCTGGGATGTTTATTTCTTTATGAATCCTACCTGTTGAATGATTATGTGCTGGGATATAAAAAAAAACTTGACCAGTGTACTGACCACTTAATCTAGCATAGTCTTCTGAGTATAATGATAAAACCTTTATATAGTATAAACTTAAATGTCATGAAAACGGAATCACAGCGTAAATATTGCAATGTGAAGAAACAATAAAGTCATTGGCTATGTCTGTATTGATCAATATGCAATATTTCATTACTTTTTTAAAATTAACGTAAGGGAATCTACCTCTGCCTTCCAGATTTCCGAAAGGGATTTTTTTATTATATATTGCTTAATACGTTCTTTAGAAAGTAATAGTATTAAATTTCATTGATTCCTCTGATTTCAGTATAATTTTAGATTTTGCATATAAAATAAAAATTAATTTTCACTCTTGATGAAAGGTATTTTTTTCTGATGTGTCTCTTTTTATTATAATGAAGTAACTTACAACTGCAAGGTTAAAAATTAAGAAACTTGTTGTGTCGTAAAAAGTACGACAA
>BGPR01015168.1:9606-36677 GCA_013235015.1 Araneus ventricosus
ATTACCAGCCGAAAGAAAATTCCAAGCTTCAAATAAAAATAAGGACATTCACCATTACTTTTTTCACGTCTCTATTTTTAAACTATTTTATATAGATACATTTTCTAATAAAATAGTGGTAAAACTTTACAAACATGTACATGATTATCAAAATAGCTTTTTATTTCAATGACCCTGATATTCAAACTATTTCGCAATATGCAGATGATTAGAAAAAATATGTGTTTAAGTAATACTCACCTCAATTATTTCTGTAAGCAGATACAGTCTTCAAACAGCCTCAATGACGGCGTTAATTTGTATCATTTCCGCTCTTTTCTAATTAGATGAATGTTCATAGTAATGTGTATTATTTCCCTTTATTTACAAAAAAACGCTATCTTATAACACAGCACTTGACAGTTTAAGAAAAGAAACGCAAGAGAATTTAGTTTGAATTCATTTTTATTATTTAAATCCTAATGCGAAATAGTTGAATCTGAAATGTTTCAAATATTAATCGAAATAATGTGTGCATCTGCATAAAGTATAGTTCTCTACCTGGTCCAATTCCATTGATTCTGGCAAACATCAAGGAGTTAAGAAATTCTATAAAGACATTTAAGGAGTTGGAAATCATCTGACTACTGTCGACATTTTCAAATCTCATATTTTAGAATGATTTTTTATTCTCTTCAAACGTGTTTCATATTTTCTTGATGCTTTAGAAACTGTAAGAGCCAGTGCATCTCAAATGATTTCCATATCTTTGCTGTTTTCTCGACATAATGTGTAAATTCCAAGTATATCTGCTTAGATTGGTCTAGTTTCTTTTCTTCAATATTGATTGTATCAAATTATTATGGATATGTTTTCTGTGTACAAAGTTAGTCCTAATAATTTTATTGTATCGTCCCCCCCCCCTAACGGATTCCTAGAACCACGTTGTTGGCCGAAATATAATAGTCTCAAAATTATGTGTTAGTGCTGCGTCATTATTCAGTTCTTTAACTGTGAACAATTAGAAGGACCTGAAAACCTCTAAATCAAACTTCTTTCCCCTTGAATTATAGTTAGCCACCCAGCATAAAAGAACAAAGAAAAGAAAGAAAATACAATATTTCCAATTTTTTTGCCAGATGAGGGGAGGTGTTTCTCCTCTCTACATCCCCTGTAAATACGCAATTGTGTCTGAACTTTTTACTATATTGTAATTACTTTTTCGAAAGCTAGATAAAAAAAAATTTAAAAAATCAATGTATAGTATTTAGACACTGTGTGATTTAAGATCCGAAGGGCAGGGCTTGAGTCACGAAGCCACCACCCCTTTCTGTATCAACTGACCTTGCCTACAATTGATAATTTACCTCCAATCTTTCAAGTTAATGTGCAACCCAGACTTTACCACTTGAAGTTCTTACACCATTGAAGCAGAAGAGCACCCAAAGAAGATCCATAGTTTAGTAAGAAAATACATAACATCATTCCCCATAGTAGGAAAGAGTCCTGCTACTAAGCCAGGGACATATCAAAAGAGAATATTTGGGTATCTATAGAATTTTGTCACGTAGTCTAACCCTTTGGATTACACACCTAAAAAGTGACAGATGTGACGTTTGAGAAAAATTAAAGTGGAAACTATTCAAACACTGACGGATAAATATTAGTAAGAGTATAATGTGTCAAAACATGATGAGGAAAATGGGAAAGTGTAAAAGGAAACCAGATAACTGTTGAAATTCTTAAAGAGTGTGATAGGTCTTTTTTTCCGATTGTGGCAATTTTTTTCAAATATTTGGGACGATTCTTGTGACGACAAGCACAGCAGAGAAGAGTTTTTCTACATTAAAACGCTTCGAGAATTATTTACGCAGCTCAATGGGAGAGACAAAACACGATAGGCTGCCTTTCTAGCATTCATGCAGATATAAAAGTAAATGGAAAATGTGATTGACATATTTTATTAGAAAAAAGTCAAGTATTGCAATCTTGTGAAGAGGACGAAATTTTCTAAATGAAAGTTACAAATAAACAAAACATAGTTTTTCCACTGATTCCTAATACGCCCTTGCAAATAATATTTTAATAAATTAAATTAAAATTCTAATTAATAAAACATTAATTGATTTGTACTAATAATTAATTCAGTAAGTAATTATTAAAAATTAAAAGCCAAATATGAAAAAGTATTTTTCCACCGTAGCCCCCCCCCCTCCTTTTAACGGATTCCTGATCCGCCCTTGATTTCTTACCTTTAAATCTATGATCTTTATGACGCAAACAAATACAAATATCTGAGAAATATAAGAACATTTAAAAAAGTAAACTATTACTATTTACCTCTTTGATACGAACCGTTTAATGCAAACCAACATCTACGAAAAATGACAAAAAAATTATGCTAATGCAAGAAATATAAAATGTGTGTCTTATTATTACAACTGCTTTTCAAATTTTTCAAATACGGATTAAATGTGCTTATGTTGCAAAAAGAAAAAAAACTCTTGAACGAACTCAGAAATACAGCATTAATTTTAATTGAACATAGACGTTTATTTTCGTATGAAGAAATATTCGTGAAGAAATTTTATTCTTGAATCAATCGCTTCCAATAAATTTCCTTAAACGTACAATAAAAAAACTGCGAAGAAACTACTTTTAAATTTGTGCAATTACTTTATGGAAGAAAAGAGAAATCTGCATTTAAATTGTTAATGATATTTGAAAATATTTAAGCAAAACTCAGAATAGATTACAAAATGAAAGAAACAATTGAAAATATGGTTTACAGAATTTTAAATATAATGATGTGGTACTTTCTGTTCAAAAAATTCCAACATTTGTCTGTTAATATATACTTTGGGGAGAAATAGAGTTCTATGATTTGATGGTTTTAAAGTGAGAATTTCATGATATAATTTGTTTTAAGTGAATAGAATTAAGTTTTAAATTACAATATTTTTAAACTTTTCACCAACACAATGTGAAAATTCAATCTCTAGAAAATCTCATCATTGAAGCTTTCCAAACCATCGGAATAACTATCTTTAAAAGTAAGGATAATGCGACTTTTCTCCATCGTGTGAATCATGCTTTATGCATCTATTATTCATAGAAAAAAACACAAGAAATTTCAGAAAGTTAAGTTCCGCAGAAATTGTGAAACGTTGATAAAAATATAAACAATATTTGAAAGAGTTAATATATTTATCAGTCATTTTGATATTAATAGTAAAGTATACTGTTACAGAATAGACAAATCACAAGCAATCACAAGCCATTGCTACGACAAACTTTGTGATTTGTCTATTCTGTAACCATTATACTACACTGTGTAAATATTGCATTAAAGAGATTGACAATTAAAATACATATAATAAGAAACAATTGTTTTATGATTTTATCCTCACGTTACAAAACATCTAATGCGACCGGAATGCCTCTTTCATATGTTTTTTCATTTTCGACACCGCCGCAGATCTCTGGCTCCGCTCGGCAGTGGAATTTTTAGGCTTCTTTGAAATTTTTCACTTGAACTTCTTCTGACTCCGTTTCCTGTAATTCAGAGTATACTTTCTAATGGAAGCATATAAGACTACATCTCTTGTTTAATTTGTGTAATTTTCGATTGCTTACCGATTTTTACTTATATTCTGAAATTATTTGTTTTGTCTCTTTAATGTAGTAATACTCCTCAAGTTTTAAAATGACACCAGAATGAACCTCCCAGTTAAAGGTAAACTTCCTACCGCTACGTACGCCTTTACATAAAGCTAATTCATAACAATCATCACGCGCATGCGCCTGCACTGGTACGATGGTATCAAAAGACAAGATGTAAATATTGGCAAACTTTTGCCAGATATGAGATCGCTGTGGGGTCAACAAATTATTTGCATTATTAGTCTCGTAAAGTTATTAGCGATCCAAATCTGGACGGTATTTTTTCACACAAGAAAGTCTTCGACCGACTAATGATGCCACGAACAAACACAGTTCTTTACCGTCAAATACCCATTTGCGGCAATATTTTCCAAATTTTATCGCCTTTTAGTTGTAGCCGTGAAGAGTTTTGTTGCCTAAAAACTTCTTTATGCCTTTGGGTGTAAAGTTTAATTCACGCCTGGGTATTGATCGAATGTTTTCAGTGTTTTGGTATTTTTATATAACTAATATATCGGAAATGCATTGAAACTTTTTAAATGAGAGGAAATCATCCAGGTTCACTTTAAAAAAACCTTAATGTATTTCTGTAAGTTATTGTCCCACCCCTGCTTGATAATTTTGTTAAATTAATTATGCAATTTAAATTAAATCTCACACCCAGTAGAAAAGGATCTAGACTTTCTACACCTTTACTTCCTAAGTTACATGATTTATTTTTTTGTTCCATTTCAAGAAAGTCAAAAATTCTGTGACATTGATGATCCTAATAAAACAAATAATGACAAAATCTGGGTCTCACTTATAAAAATAGAAAAATCAGAGACAAGTTGAAAATAGTGTAAAATAAAAAATATGATGGCAATTTTATAATTCACTTCATGTTTGAAAATTGAAGAAAAATTGACATTAAAATATAGCACGAAGGTAATAAAAGTATTTTTAAGAATATTATCATGATCTATTGAGATCGAAGATTTCTAAATCTCAAAATCAGAATGAAATATCGATTCTTACTGGAACCTTCAAAATAAGAACGTCAACTAAAATTCTTTAAGCTTGCCAGCCTGAAATAAATTTCCAGTTTAAATAAAAAATGTAGACATATTATTTTCCATTTGACATGTGCAATTTAAACAAATTACATATAGAAATATTTTTTGTAATGAAAGAGTGGTGTACCTTTATAAAAGGACATCATATCTAAATGCTTTTTTCCACGATCTTTGAAATTTAACTATTTCTGAAATATGCAGATGATTAGAAAAAAATATTCACCGCTAAATACGTACTGAATTATTTCGTACGCAGAATGAGAGGCTTTCAAACAGCCTCTAAAGCAAGTAACTCAGAATATTTTATGTTCTTTTCAATTGATGAATGTTCTATGTCATGTGTGTTTTATATAGTTTCCTTTTATTGGCAAAACGCTGTTTCTATAAAACAGCAGTTGACAGTTTAAGAGAAGAAATTACACGGTAAATTTCTTTTAATTTATTTGTTATTATTTAAATCTTAATATGAAATAGTTGGAAACTGAAAATGCTTCCTTCAACACACTCGAAATACGTACCATGTATAAGTTCCTGGTACATGTTCCACCCATTGATTCTTGCAACGAATATTATTAAGAAGTAAGAAAACTTCTGTACATTATCTTCCTCAGTGTTGAGTTGGAAATCATCTGATCTGTCGTCGATATTTTCAAAATTATGTTTTAGAATTCCCATTTTATTGCCTCATAACGTGTTTTATATTTTGGTGCTTTTAGAAACTGTTAAAACCAGTGAGATGTGTTTCTATATCTTTTTTTCTTCACTGACACAAAAGTAAATTCAAGTTTTTCACTAGAATATTGGTTCAGTTTCTTTCCTTCGATACTGGTTGTATTAAATTATTCTGGATATGTTTTTCTGTATTAATCCAATACCTTTTACCGTATTCTTTCCTCTGACGGATTCTGAACTGCCCTTGTTCCTTCTTGAAATATAATCGTTCAAAAAATTAGTCTCAATACTGCGTCATTATTCAAAAGCCCTCTGTATACTGAATAAGTGCCCTAAAAAGTCTTGAATCAAAACTTATTGTCTCCCTTCCAATTATCGTTATCCACCTGTGCATAAAGAACAGCGAAAAGAAAGAAAACGAAACTACGTCAATTTGCTTGCCAAAGAAGGGAGTGTTTTCTCCTCATTTCCGCCCTCCGTAACAATACCAGCTGTGTTCTAACTTTCACTATATTGTATTTACTTTTCTGAAAGCGTCTAGATAGAAAAATCTTAAAATATTCAACACATAGAATTCCACAATGTATGTGATTTGAGATCCGAAGGAGCTGAGCCTCGAAGCCCCCTTTCTGTATCCGACCTTGCCTACAATTGATCATTTTATTTCCAAACTACAATTAATGTGTTTCAAAGACTTACCACTTGAAGGCCTTGCACTCTTCTGGCAGAAGTGCACCCAAACAAGACTCAAGTTTCAGCAAGGAAATACATAGAATCAGTCCCCATAGTAGAGTCCCACATTGGCGAGGACATATCAAAAGAGAATATCATTCGCAGAATTTGGTCACGTACTTAACCTTTCATTTCAGTCCTGGAAAAAGGTCAGATGTGACTTTGAGAAGAGAATTCAAAATGGGAAACAAAGTCAAACATCGAGGGATGACATTAAATAGAGAATGATGTGTCACAATGGAAAGTGTGTGGTTAGGGAACCATATCAACCAAGGAAGTCTTCAAGTGTGTTATAGGTCTCTTTCTTTTCCGATTAATGTTAATTCTTCTTCAAATATTGACGATTCTTGTGATGACAATCACAGAGAAGAGTTTTAAATCGTTAAAGCTGCGAGAATTATTTACGCAGCTCAAAGGGAGAGTAAAAGCTCGGTAAACTACCTTTCTACATCTTCATGAAGATACAAAGCCAATTCTGAAAAATGTGTGATTGACATATTTTATACAGTAAAATTGATACTGGCACCCAGGTAGAGGACGAAATTTTTTAAATAAAAGTTAAAAAATAATATACAAAATAAAGTTTTTTCCACAGCATCCTTCACAAATTCCTAGATCCTTCCGTATTATATATAACAACAAATTAAATTAAAACCACAAGTTTATCGTATGTAGCAAGGGTCTGTGGTAGTACGATTTACCTATTGTAACCATTATAATTACCCTGCTGGAGTAAATATTGTACAAAGAAATTGATGGTTAAATTATATATTAACACGAAATACTTGTATTATGAATTTGTCTCACGTTTTCAGAAATATCTACGGCGAGACACGAACCGCACCTTTCTTAGTGTTTTTCATTTCCTTTTCGACGCCACCGTAGCTCTTTCATCTGCCTTATTCTCTCCTGCACTGGACTTTTAGGCTTCTTGAACTTTTCAAGTTAGCTTTCTTCTGACTTGCGTTTCCTAGAGGCAATCCCCGAGCATACATACGAGGCATAATAAGGTAAGACGACATTTCTGTTAAGAGTTTTTTTACCTTTCAATTTAATACCGATTTTTACTTATATTCTGATAAATATATTTATTGTCTCACGTTGGGTCCTAGTAATACCTCAAGCTCTTTAAAATGACACCAGAATCAACCTTCCATCTAAAGCGCGTTTCCACGCCACGTACTGCGTACATAAAGAATTATAACAATCACGCGCATGTGCGCCTGCTCTGGTATGTTGTCACGCCATCGCAAAACAAATACTATGCGACAAACTCTACAGATATGATCTATCCTGTGGGGTCAAAAAAACTCTTTTTGCATTATTAGTCTGGTACGCATAGCGATTCAAATCTGACGGCATTTCTTGTTGCACAAGAAAGTTCGACCGACTATCACTCATAACGAGCGGAAAGACGTTTCAGCGTCAAAAAAAGCCATTTGTGTGCAAGCCTTTCCCAATTTTATCGCCTTTTAGCTGTAGCTGTGGAGTATCTCTTGTAAGGCTGTCTCTAAAACGACTTAAACAATTTTAAAAGTATAATTCCCAGTTCTGAATTATTGATCGAATGTCGGGAAATTTTGCCATATTTATAAACCAATATATCGGATATAAATATTGAAAGCAAGCAAAAAAATGAGATCATCTTGTGTGTTTACTTCTAACAATCTTTTACGTATTTTGTATTACCGCCCTTCCTCAGTTTATTGAGACTTCTACACTTCTTAATTTCGACCAGATAATTTATTTCAGCTACCGAAAGGAAAGTGATAATTTTCACTGACATAAAGCATCCTATCAAACAAATAACATAAACTCTGAATTGACTTCTAAAAAAAATAGATAAACTGGAGAAAAGCTATAGACTTGTGTAAAAATGTGTATGTCTGAAAATGTTTGAAATTCATTTTTACGTTGAATTTTAAAGAAAAATTGACATTAAAAATATAGCAGAAAAGTAATTAAAGCATAAGAATATTATTACATCCATCGAGCCAAGAGGATAGTTTGAAATTTTCAAAATCAGAATGAAACATCGTTTACTGACCCCTTCTCTCTTCAAATGATTACACCAAAAATAATTTTCGCTTACCAGCCCGGTAAAGTAAATTCCAAGCTTCAAAATAATTCAAGAACGAGGAACAAGACTCTGACAAGTTCGATCTAAAATAATTTTATATAGAAATATTTTCTAATAAAATAGTGAAACTTCTTTATAAACACGTACATGGACATCAAAATGCTTTTTACGGCCTTCCATGGTGTTTAAACTATTTTGTTAACCCAACGACACTTTATAAACAGTCAAAAGCATTGTTAGAATTTGAATTTAAAACAATGCTGAACCTTAATTGCTAATTTAGATAGAATTATACAGCAAATACATTGTGTCATTAAAAGTTACTACCTGGTTTTAATGTGGATGCAAAACACTTCAAAATTAAGGCATTTCAGAAGTTGCATTAGCCTAAAACGTCTAAAAAAATACTTACTTTGTTATTCAATTAAAATGCCTTAAGAACTAATTGGTTCTGAAAGTTGAAAATAATATCATAGTTGACCCAGAAATGTGCTCTAGAATGTCGTGCAAATTTTAAGCGCTACAGGTCCACCGTTTAGAGTTCTTGTGACATACCGACAGATATATGTATTTTCTGTTCTATGTTATAGATATACAATGAATGATGTCAGAATAACTTCTCTATATGGACAGTTTTTCCTTGGCTGTACCTACTATTACTAAAACAATAATTAAATATAAATTTTAATCTGTCTATATAATATATATAATTAGCCGGTGTGCCACCAGGTGGCACCGTTTCTCTCCTTTGGATGGAACTGCCACAGACTCATATGTAATATGAAGTTGTTGCAGTCAGTTTCTCTTCAATTCTTAAAAATCTACAATTGTGTTTTAACTGTTATCGCTAACTGTATGTTTAACTGTTTTGCTAGCTTCAGGTCAATGGTGTTTAGTACCGACTTACTTCGTTCCTCTTAGATCGCCAACTCTTGCCGCTGCCAAGAACGGAGATGAGAGAACATTTGTTTTGATTGCGCAATGATGTTTTTTAATGAGTTATATGTGAGTATGCCCTGAAATTGATCTTTAATCGTTTTCTGCGCATGGCACGATGTTGTTTGTTTTGATTGTTTGTTCCGTCTATTTCTAAGATGGATTGGTCAATTTATTCGGTTCTCTACTAAAACTTCCTTTGGAATTCTACAAATTGATTTTTTGACCATGTCATCATTTCAAAAAAGCGTTTGCCCGGGACACACTTGCAATGCCGCACGTATTGCGTGCGGGAATTTTTGATTTCAGGATTTTAAAAAAATTGATTTTAAAAACCAATGAATGCCAGTTGCTGCGGCCCTTGCTATACTGAAAGCGAAGCCGCTGGTGTTTTTTTCTGCTAACAAAATTTGTCCGGTATACACTTGAAATGCCGCAAACATTGCGTGCTGAATCTCTTCGTTTTCAGGTGACGGCGCTCAAGAGAGTAAATAAAAAAGCTCACTGCGCATCCAAAACAGTATACGGCGACGGAACATATGATGAAATTGCGCCAAGAAAAATTATGAGAAAAGGTAGGTACCGTAAACCCAGGTTTAACAGTTTGTTCCGTCGTATCTTTTCCGTGGCTACAGGTGCTGCGTTTGGCTTACAAAATGTTCGATACCAAGAAGATCGTCTCGAATTTAGTAACCAACATATTCATATATGCAACACATTTGGCGACGAGAGACGTAAATACGATCACCCTGGCAAAGCAGTCTACTGAACTGTGCCCGTTATTTATTTGGTCTGAACTTCCATTTTCGAACTCTGACATGTTCATAATGTCAATTTATTGGGTCAAAATGGTGAACATGTGTCTAATCCTATTTCATGGGAAGATACTATGCAGAACATCAAAAAAATTTTTTCTTGAAGCAAAAATGAAATAACTAATGCTGAAAAGAAAAGAGGGGGGTATTATTGGCTGTGTTCGGAATTAAAACTCTGGTGTTTTACGTTCACATTAGCACCAGAATCTTCTACCTTGCTCGCTATGAAGATTTAATAAAGTTTTGAAAAAAAAGAACACTGCACCCAATTTCTTTCTGGAAATTTATCGCCATTTTCAATTCCATAAACGCTTTTGCAGCATAATAACGAAACTGTTTCTTCATAACTGAGATACGCTTATTGGAGTGAAGAGTGTACCTTTGGGACGCTGCGCCCAGTGAACGGTTGCGCTGATCAATTAGTTATGCAGATTGATTGAGAGGATTATGCACCATAAGATGAATAAACTGTCATGAAAATAAAATTTTAATATTTACAACCAACACAACACACACGCATCTGCTAGCTGGACACGACGGGAAACAGAGAAAGGGAAGGAAATAGTAGAAAGGCTTTTGATTTACAAGAAACACATCACTTCAATACACACCTGCAACATACTATGATAAATCTTCATTCCCCAAAAAATTAACCTGTGCTTAAAACAAACCGAGAGAGAAATGACTCATAGCCAAGAACAAACTGAAAATTTTTAATAAAAAGTTATCTTATCATTTCATCTTTCAGCAAAAGAAACAAATGATTTTAATGAACAATAAACAGGGATTATCTAAAAATAACATTTCTCAAAAACTGCATCATTGTAAAATGAGGTAATGAAGATTCCTTTTTAAAATTTATAAAATTTTGAAGGAGTTGTTGTTCTTAATCATCTATGCCGAAAAGAGATGTTCAAGCAATACTTTGCATTGAATTATGAATACATTTAAAAGCACCCCACATTAACGCTTAATTTTCCAACAAAATCTCGATAGGATATTAAACGAATTGATTCCATCGAAAATCAGATGGATACTATTATACTTCAAATTTATGCAGAGTTGTACAATGCCCGAGTTTAGTGGACCAACAAAAAGGAAGGAAATCTTTATGTTAGAAATAAACAGCACAGAACCAAAACTCTAAAGTCAAAGTTAGAAACTAGTAGATTGAAATGTTTGAAGAAATAGGAACAAACTACACAAAAAAAATATTGTCAAAAACGCTATAATCGGGGCCCGTGGTTAATATCTAAAAGAACTATGTAAATTGTTTTGATTTTTTATAGTATTTTTGTAATTCTGTAAAATATTGAACAATATCTAAAATTATTTCTGAGTTTTTGCATTTCTAGATGGTTATTCCTTTAATTTGAGAATGATATATTTTTTCTCAGAAAATATTCAGAAAAGGAAAGATAAATTGAGGGACATATTCCATCCCACGCGCCTAACACAGGGTTAAAACTTAAGCTGAATGTATACAACACATTAATACACTGAAAACTACAAATACGCATTATAATTAATTATATTGTTGCAAAAAGTCTTTCCGTGGGTGTATGGTGTAAACCAGGGTGGCGAACCTGCGTATCAACGTGCCATTTCTTAAAAAATGTTTAATGAGGTCATAGATGTGCCGTGTCAAATAGCACCACCAACGCTTCATAGTGAACTCTGTGGATCGGTGGCGTGCCCAAAAATATTGTGTCGCGTGCCATTATTCGCCATCCCTGGTGTAAACAGTCCAACACGCAGATACCTGGATAGTTCAAATTGAATGCGAATGAACGACGCGCATGGCGGTGCATACGTATATTGCATGGAAACAAGGTTCTTGCACAGATTACCAATGTAACGACAACAATATACAGGTAATAACACTTCAGCACTTTGTTAACTAACAACAAATTGGCTTCAGCCAGTCAGCAAATAACTATAACGATAATAACTTTCAGAATCTCTACTTAGTGCTCAGCTCGCCTGAAGCTTCCCAGATTGCACCAGGACGAAGCTTCCTCAAAGTCGTCTCTAACGGACCAGCACTCACCTGTCGTCCAAGCGCTCTCCATATAGTTTCGGCAGGCCGTGACGCTCACGGAATGATCTTAGCACATTCGTGGCGCATCTCTCCTAATAGAGTATATCAAGAAGATTCCACCACCTTTGAGATCCCATATTTCGTCGCCGTCACTTAAATTCTTTCGCCAAGATGGTCGCCAAAAGCCATCGCCAAGGCTGGGGTCCATACGGGGCTGCTGTCGGTCATCTCATATTTCATCTTGTAAACTTCTTCCTAACCATAAGACTCATACATTGTTGGGAAGACTTCCGTTGTTTGTAACAATATATTAGTCATTTTTTATCCCTAGAGACTCTTAAATATTGGACAACTTGAATTGGATCTCCCTTTACACTTAAATTAAACAAGTAGACATATTTCTTTCCATGCAATTATTTGCTGGCTTGAATGTTTGAAAGGAATGTAATCCTAATTATTTGCCGAATTTCGGAAGAAGCCTATAAATAACTTAGTATGAATACGAGGGCTATGTAACATTTCAGCTTCAGCTCTACCTGAGAGAAACAGGGACCCTGTAAACCATTATGTTATAGACCAATCTATCGGCGTACCTACATAAAATGGCGGCAGGGCAAATACAAAACTGCGCCCCCCCCCTCCTTTTTTAAAATTGCAATTCTCATATCTCCTTTGCCCCAACACATTTTAAGCCAGGAAGTGCTAAGATTGAAATTAAATTAAAATAATAATATATAAAACATTTTTTGAGCTAATACAATACACAGCAGGTTCATGCATCAAATTAATGGTTTAATTTCGTAATGTCAAACAATTTTCATAGAAACATACACAGGAAGAAAACTGTTGCAGGTTCCCTCGATGTAAAAAGAACTGCATCTTAAGCCGGTCATTCACTTGAAGGATAGCCATACCATTTGTCCTAAGTCTGATTTTTCCCACCCATTTTAATTGAAAAATACTGGCACGCCATTCACACACACACTTATATTTAAAAGGACGCTAACTCTGAACTAAGGTATGGGGGAGAGATCTTCTTTCCATCTCTACAGCTGCTGGTCAATCGCTCTTCGATTTTCCCAGTCATCAGATTTTAATTTACTCTACCCTCGAAGCGAGGCTTCAATCTATTGCTCTTTTCGCTAGCCTCTTTCAGAGTCCCTCTGAAGCGAGACTTTAGATTGAAGCGAGACTCCAGCGTTTTCACTCCGATTTTAGTCCAGACGGAATTCCAACCACCACAAATCATTTGGCTGATTTCCATGAATTTTTATGGATTTTTCATTCTCGCGTTCCAAAATATCCAGTTTATTTGTGAAGTGAATGGCCGGCTTTATATGTTTCCCGTACTTGATCGGAACCAGATCAATTTTTAAGAATCTGGGGAATAAGAGTTAAAAAAGTACTATTCTCTTATATGTAACTAGTTGATTCCTCAATTTTGCGCCCCCTGGTAATGGCGCCCTGGACACTTGCCCTACCTGCCCCACTCTAGTTACGCCACTGCTATAGAGAATCAGTGAAGTTAATCGAGATATTATCTCCCCTTAACTAAAACGATCGGAGGATGGTCGAGTAGACCTCCTACCGAGATATAAATCTTTGAAAAGAACCTTAGCGAGCTTTTTCGCTGAATGGTTTTTGGCCATCGGATCTTAGTATTGTAAAAATCTTTGCTGTTTTGTTTTGAGAAACCTAGCGTGAGTTGCTCCCCAGGCTGTGAAAAGGACAGCACCCTTTATGTTTTCCCATACCTGATTGGAATCACTTTAATTCTTAAGAATCTGGGGAATAAGAATTTTAAAAAATGTACTTTTCTTTTATATGCAATTAATTGATTGGTTCCTCAATATTGCGCCTCCTGGGCACTTGCCCTGTCTGTCCCATTCTAGTTACGTCACTGACCGAAATTGTCAATTTATGAAAGCGACCTTGAAATGGCATTACTAAATATGCTAATTATATAAGTTGATATGTTTAAAAAATATTTACCAATATTTCTATAATAAAATTTTCTATATAAAATTTCTATTGTATAGTTCATTAAGAGTTGAATCTATGGTGTTGCTTGTATTTGTTCGAAGCCTGAATTTATATATTTGGGCCGGTAATTATAAATGTAATCTAAGACATACTGATAAGGCTGTGGGATAACGTAGTGATTAAGCTCAGGGTTCTTAACTACCAGGCTTTTCTAAGGAAGATGTGGCATTACAAATTCAGTTAGTGAACAAAATCAGAATTGCCTTATTAATATAACAAAATTATAATGCTTACTGTTACATAATATGCAATTAAAAAAGGGAAAGAAAGTACAGTGAGGTATTATATACTACCCACTGATTGAAATTTATGAAAGCGACCGTGAAATGGCATTTCTAAATATGCTAAGTTTATAAGCTGACATGATTTAAATAAATGTACCACTATTTCTTCAAAAATACTTTTTATATAAAATTTCCTATTTTATACTTGATGTCATGGTTTCTAATCTGGTATTCAATTTATATAAAGCTTGAATTTGAATATTCGGGCTGGTAATTACAAATATAATCTAAGACATATCGTTAGTACTGTGTGTTAACGTAGTGCTTGAACTCAAGGTTATTAACTACCAGAACTTTCTGGGAAAGATGTGGCATTACAAATTCAATTAGCGAGCAAAATCGCAATTGCCTTATTAATATTGTAAAATCATAATGTTTACTGTTGCATAATAGTCCAGTCAAAGAAGGAAAAATAGAAAAAGAAAATGGTAGGTTTGAAATTTGGCATAGTTGTTGGGGTAGTGTCCTAAATGACATACTAAAAGACCCCGCCTGTGGGAGGTGCGAGAGGGGTACAGGGGGTTTAAAGGGGGCGTTTTCAGTTTTTCTTAAATATCTCGAAAACTATAGGTTCTATAAAAAAACACTCAGCTTCAAAATTAAACTACATGAAATATTTCCTAGAAAAAACGTCCTACATTGTTTTTGTAGCATCAATAGTTTAGAAGATACAGGGGGATTTAAAAGTTAGCATTTCTAAAATTCCTTATTATCATGGTAAAATCGATTAAAAGTGCTGAATCAACAACCCTCATAAAAACCTCATGCCTATATAATAATTATACAAGTTTAGTATTGTATGTGTCGGAGCGGGGGGCGACAAACCCATTTGATGAACAATTATGCTCCCTTCCTCCCCTCACATCCCTTCCCCTTCACAAGTTTCCTTCTACTCATAGTCCAGTCAACGAATTGCTAATTTAAAAAATGCAAAGTGGAAATTACATGTTAGGGAGATGCCCAAACAACATACTAAAGGTCCCCTGCCAGGAGGGTTCGCAATGGGAACAGGAAGGAAATGGGTGATTTCAGTTTTTCTTAAAATATCTCGGAAAACTATGGATCCTAGAGAAACAAACTTAATTATAAATTAAATCCTAATAAATTTCACAAACAAGTCCCAAATAATTTTTTAAAGAATGAAATTTAAGATACACGGGGTTTAAAATTGAATATTTCAAAAATTCCTACAATGATAAACAACAAAGTGCTGAAGAAACAACCTCCGAGCATCTGCCTATACAACAATTATACAATGTGAATTGTATGTGCCGAGTATAGTGGCGGTATCAGAAGAAGACAAACTTATTTGATGGAACAGTCGTGCTCTCTTCCTCCTCACGTCCGCTCCCCTCCTCTGATCTCTTCTACTCAGCCTGGCCTAACGCTCCAAATGAGGCATTTAGATAGTATAATTCCCAAATCTACATATCTATACTGAGTTCAACTTAAAATCTTGCAACCAGTCTTGTTTACAGTTCGACAGAAACATTTTTTCTCGCTATTGGAATATCAATAAAAAGACCCTGAGCATGTTCAGTTACCAACACAGAAAATGATTACAAAGGAATCAGAAACGAGAGTTCTGCAGGGGTTGCTGATACTATATTGTTAGATCTAAAGTTAGAAAAAGGCAACTTTCATCGCAAGGAAGATGTGACCTAGTCGTGTGATAATTGACATGGCATCTCCAGAAAGTAACATTTATTTTTTTATGAAGCTCCGGCAAGTAAAAAAGTTGTGCTAAATTGTTTTGATAAAGAAGCTACAGAAAGAACTTCTTCGCCCAATCCATCCCTCCTTTCCATGCAGCATTCCGTGGCTTCGACATTACACCAGACATTTATAGGAAAAGCACTATGTTTATAGTTCAAAATCAACGGCCAGATGAAAACATTGCTTATATTTTTTGTAACCTCTTCACACCAGATGCTATCTCAAAAGCCGGTTTCATAAATACAAAGCTGCTGATGAACATAATTTATTTACCGAAGATATAGCATTTTTCAAATCATCAACCAAGATCAAAAGCTGATCTTCCTCAATTCCCTCCAACCAGCGAGCGGCGGATACCACAGTTTAGCAATTTAGCTTTTGCTTCGGCACCTTAATGGTACATGTACCAAAGGTGCACTCTAGAAGAAGAAGATGCGTTCGAACTTGGATCATATACTACAAACACATGTTGAAATTCTCTATTTACGAGCAAGATAAAAATGTAATAAGAAGGAGTTTTTAAGCGAATATATATATATATATATATATATATATATATACATATATATATAGAATATTATTTGCGGAAAATAAAAATCCCGGTTTGTAAAACTACACTTAGAATTAATATCTTCCATTCACTTAAGACACAAAATTTTTTAGAGATATTTTAGGATTCATTGACTGAGCCACCAATTCTATAGGTAGGTGACACCAAACCCAATCACAGGTGTACTAACTCACATAAAGAACACTGAAACAAACAAAGATAAATGGAGGAAAAACAATACAAAACTAAATGATGATTATAAAAACATAAGCTGCGAGAAAGGTATTTGCACATATGATTATTTACATCAAAAAAGAGAGAGACTGTGGATTTGTTGGGGTTACTAATTAAATATCAACTTACACCACCGTAAAAGGTTAGCCATCGCCCATCGCAGCCGTGCTAACAGGAAGAGACCGTAGCTTCACGTTCCACCAATTCCACATCATGACTGTTCATCTAATTGATAAGCCATCTCCCTGGATGTATACATTACACTCGGTTTAATGGTGAAACCATGCATCACGTGATTAGCAAGGATGAAAGCGCGTGATCGTTGTTAGGAAGTGAATTAAATTACGCTTTGAAGCTAGACGAGAAAATACAATTCTGGCCAATATATAATAATATATGCTGTAGAAAGATATAATATGTTATAGATATATTAAATAGATAGCTTCTGCCATTTTGGAAAGACATAAACTTTCTTCATAAAATAAACCAATATTTCTTTACCACTTAAATGAAAATATACTTTTTCAAACTGCTATAATATCTTTCAAACCATTCATCCTAAACATGTGTAATTATTTTTTGCCGAAATTCCACTTAGCTTAATTTATACTTAAGTTTTTTTTGTTAGTCCATAGTTTGAGATATTTAAAAACCTAAAATCCTCCTTTCAAACCCCACCTCCTGGAGCACCCTCCACGAGTTATAAACTTTATATGTATTGTTTAGGCACCTCCCAACAACTGTGCCGACTGAATTTCAAAAAATCCACACAATTTGTTAAATTCGTTGAGGGATTACGAGTAGAAGGAAACTTGTGAAGGGGAAAGATGTGAGGGGAGGAAGGGAGCATAATTGTTCATCAACAAATGGCTTGTTACCCCGTACCTCACCACATGCAATACTACCTTTATAATTATTATATAGGCATTAGGTTATTATCAGGGTTCATTCAGCACTTTAATCTATATTTTTTAATTAATATAATAAGGAATTTTAGAAATATTAATTTTTAAATCCCCCTGTATGTCTCTAAAATATGATGCTACAAAAAAAACAAAAGTAGGACTTTTGTAAGAAATTTCATGTAGTTTAAGTTTGTAAGTGAGTGATGTTTGGATAGAACCCATAGTTTTCGAGATATTTAATAAAAAAATTGAGCCCTCCTTAAACTCCCTACCTCCTGCGCACCCTCCACCGGCGGGGACCTTGCATGTCGTTTAGGCTCTACCACCACCAACTGTACCAAATTTCAAACTACAACCATTTGTTTATTCGTCGATTTTTGGCCTTGTTGAATGAACACCTTAAAGTAGCACAAAAGATATTGTACAATATTTCACTGATATGAATAATTATCCAATGATATTGTCTCCATATCGTGATATTGTTCCACTGGGATATCGTGGAGTTGTTCACGATATCGTGATATTGTTCGTCCACGATATCGTGGATTGAACAATATTCCACGATATTCGGGTATTGTTTTTAGTATTGCGGCCAATATCATGTAAAATATTATATAATATCGAACAATATTGGACAACATACAGTTACCTGTGTATAAGGTCATGGGCTTAAGGAGAAGGACCATTTCACAGCGAGTATAGATAAAGGTACAAGGTTGGTATGAGCGAATTGAACTTGATCACTGATTGCAGAAGATTTTATTAATCCATAATTTCGATGAAGAATTTTCTTCAAAGTTTTTGAATATAATCTTCAATGCCTTCTATCTTGAGGGTCTTTGGTGGATGACATCATTGCGGACATGCCACGGGGCGTTTGTGATGGTTTTTTTAAGGATTTTGTTCTGCAAGTATTTGTGCTTTTTTCGTGTGTCTGGCTGCAAGTTCTATGTGGGCGGGTTATGCATGTCATCAAAATAGGGCGAATAATTTTTGTTATTCGTTAATTATTAAAAGTTAATGTTTTGAAGATAAATGATTTAGAAAGAAATTATTAAAGTGGTATACAATAGAACCTCCATTAACCTAAGTGGTAGGGACCGGACTTCCGTCGGTAAATCGAAAATTCCAGATAAAAGAGAACACTTAAAAATGGCCGTCAGGTGACCGCAAAAATGTTAACACTGGATTTTAAACATATACGCAATAACTAAATGTGATGTTTTTAATTATATTACTACAGTGGAATCTCCCTATAACGAAATCTCTTGGTTCCAGTTGAAAAATTCGCTATAGAGAAAATTTCGTTTTACGGAGATTAGAGATTTTTGCAGTTATTTAATTAAATGTAGCAAACCTTTTTATATGTGCGATAAGTTCAAAAATATTTAATTATGACTTTCAATTAAAAATGAAATAATATTTATTATAAATTTGTAAAATTATACTAATTCTTATTGTATAAATAAAATGCTCGAAAGTGAAGACAATTCACCAATTTAGAGAATAATATGTACTAGCATGGATAAACGTAAAATGCGTATTATCACATCCATTTGCTGTTTCCACCCCGATTCTTGGAATCTTGGCCCGTAGAAATGTTGCTCCCTTTGTTGAAACCCAGGTCCCCACAGCTGCATTACCCTTCACATAGCATTCTATTGTTATGTATTATCGCTGGGATAAACAATGCGAGTGATTGCACATGTGAGCGATTTATTTGCACAGAAATTAGCAACTTTCTCCAAAAATGACAAAAATCGAAAAGATAATCGTCTGAAAAAATTCGTTATAACCACTTCGTTATATGGAGAATATTTTGAATGTTATTTAACATTCCGATTAAAAATTTCGTTAGAGGGAGATATTCGCTGTAGTGAGACCTCTATAGTATAATTAAAAACTATAAATTTTTTCAATAGATGTAACACAAGTCAGAAAATGCAATGTAAACGTTTATACGACATACGATATACACTTTACACTGCCTTAAACGGAAGTTAGCTCTGCCATAAGCCTGACTGACGTCGATTAGCCGCTCTGTCCTGAAGTTCTTTCAGTAGCATAAGTTCTGTAGAATCAGAGTCAGTCCGTTGCTTCAACCACATCAGTCCTTTAGAAAAACATTTAAAAGCATCGAAGTTGCTTATTTCAGAAGTTTCGATCACCTCGTCTTCATCACTTTCTCTGATATCGTCATCGCTATTGGGTTTTCTTACTTGGACGACGATTTCATCATCTCTCATCAGTTGAAATCCTGCATCATCAGCATCACAATCTAATCTAATGACTTTTCTTGAAATATTTGTACTCCGATGAACAATGAATAGTTTAATAAAATTTGACAAGCTCTACGTCGAATATTTTAGCTCCATCAGGCCTTCGAACCCTAGCTACAGGATTTTACCCCACTTTCCCTTAATTAATTATTAATTACTAAACTAATATTGACTTAAGCTAGAAATCCGGACATATGGTAACCCTACTTATATTACCCCAGTACACACAGTTCCCCAAATTAAGGGTGCTCATAAATTATTGGACCCATATAAAAATTAATTTAAAAAACTAATAATTTTACAACTGTACTTCTTTAAATGAGAGAGAGCAAATAAAAAAGTTTTTTTCAAATAGGTGGCGTGCCATTATGGCGTTCTAAATTTGCTACAACTAGAGGTTTCCATACGCAATGGATACCGATAATCAGAAGCCGATGCGCGCTTTCTGGTTTCCTTTTCTAGTTTTTCTTGAATATCTCGGAAACTATTCAGTTTTCGAAGTACAATTGATTTTACAAATGAAAGAGAATGAAATTCTATAAGTGAGTAACTACAAATACATGCTTTTGATTTATCTTCCAGCTTTAATAGTTTCGCAGATAATTGCTCTCAGAAATGGGAGATGTCCAATAATTTACGAGCACCTAGACCGATCTAACGGCGCGTTAAATATCCGAAAAAAAACTTTTTAAAATTCGCTTTCATTAAAAAAAATCGTAGTTGTAACATCATAAGTTTTTTTATTAATTTTTGAAATGTGTCCAATAATTTCTCTTTTTCTAATAGGATTTCAATTTTACCTGATAACCCTTTTCCTGTCAAGTATTTTACCGTTTTAAAAAATAAATCGTTCTTGACGAATTATTTGTTTTTGAGAGTCAACTACATTAACATATCTTAAAATACTAGATGTTTGTTCTTGATACTTCTGGAATGCAATCTAATAAAATTGTGAAATACTTAGTTTTTTTTATTTAAATATATTATTTACTTTCTAACTTGTTTAGTCATAGCCGAAATCAGCTCGTCTTGTATTCTCTGAGATAAATAGGAACGCAATGCTGATTTAACACAACGATAGAAATTTCGTTTCATGATGGGTGAAATCTTGCAAGTAATTCTAGGAGATATAAGATATCACCGTTGCGTTGTTTATATAAAGCATCGCTACTCTTTTTGACTGACAAATGTTTCTCTGATAAATATAAAATCGAAGCCACTATTCGTTTAAAAACACATTTTATACAGTGTGTTTCATTTTTATTTATTTTTTCATGTTCTCTCTCTCTCTCTCATAGTGTTTCGCAGTTTAAATTTCTTTTTAAATTGCAGCAATTTATATATAGCTTATAAATGATATTCTGATCTTTCATGACTTTGTAATGCGACTGACCATATGTTCTGTTCAATGTGCATGACTGAATAAAAAAAGTTTTACGGAAAAAAAATCAAAGAACACAACAATGACTTCCAAGTCATTTGGCAGTTGTAGCTCTTTAATTGATGGTCAATCCACCACGACCAAGGGCGGATCCAGGAGGTGTCTTCGGGAGCTCAAGCCTCCATTCGGGTCTTAAATAATACATTGTATAGAATGTATTGAATTTTTTAAAACTTTTTTTCTGTCCAGACTTTCCAGAAAGGTACAGTACATTAAAAGTTCAGACAAAATTGCTTATTTACGGGGATGGAAGAGTCCTTTGACAAACAAATTGACGTGGTTTTAACTTTCTTTTTTCACGTAGTTCTTTATGCTGGATGGCTAACGACAATTCAAGGGGCAAGAGGTTTGATTCAAAGCTTTTTAGGGCACTCTAATTGTTCCATTAAGAAAGAACTGAATAATGACACAGCACTAAGACATGAGATGTTTATATTTCAGGATCCAAGGGCGGTTGTAGTTAATCTGTGAATAGGAGGATACAGCAAGAGGTAATAAAATTAATTGTACACAGAAAAACATATCCAGAATAATTTCATACGATCAATATCGAAGAAAAGAAACTAGACTGATTCTCAGCAGATATACTTGGAATTGTATTTCTGTCGAATGAAAGCAGCAAAGATATGAAATCCTGTGAGGTCCACTGGCTATAAAAGTTTAAAAAAAACAACAAGAAAATATGAAACACGTTTTGAAGACAATACAAAGTTTTTAAAATATGAATTTTGAAAATATCAACGACGATCAGATTTTTTCCACCTCAACACTTATATGTCTTATAGAAGTTTTTTTAACTCTTGCTATTCGTTTACCAGAATCAATGGAGTCGCCTGTGTAGAGAACTATAGTTTATGCAGATGCACGTTATTTCCAATAATGTTGAAACAATGGTGAATCCAGGATTTGGGTCAGGGGGGTGCTGATGTCATAAAAATTATGTATCGTAGTGACGAATGTCAAACCTCATGGCTTATATAAACCAAAACACTTTAACTTTCCAGGCTTTACTCGCCTGACAATAAGAATAATAAAGAACACTTCAATACTTTCGATAAGTTAATAAAAATACAATGAAATAACTGGCCAAAAAATGTTTTCGACCGCGCCAACGCTACAAGTGTAAGTGGAATGACAAAAAAATTAGGAAAATTTTCGATCCTGTCAAGTCAGAAAGCAATGTTGTCACGATTTTATTACTATTTTTTTAAAATAAAAATTAAGGTCAAGCAGTTGTAGTGATTTTAAATTAAATCAAGAATTTTGGTTTAGCTCTAGGGGGGGGGCTGCAGCCCGATAGCTCCTCCCCTGGATTCGCCAATGTCTTGAAACATTTCAGATTCAACTATTTCAGATTAAGATTAAAATAATAACAAATGAATTAAAACGAAATTCTCTTGCATTTTCTTTTCTTAAACTGTCAAGTGCTGCGTTGTAAGACAGCGTTTTGTAATAAAGGAAACTGTAATAAACACATTACATGAACATTCATCAATTGACAAGAACGCAAATATTCTAGAGTTAACGCCGTTCTGAGGCTGTTTGGAAGACTGCCAATCTGCTTACGAAATAATTGAGTAAGTATTGCTTGAACAGATTTTCTTTCTAATCATCTGCATATTTCAGAAATAGTTTAAACATCAAAGATCGTAAAAAAAGCATTTTGATGTTCATGCATAGTCGCGGAAAAAAAAAGATCCACCCAGCATTATTCCGCCTCAAATTATTGCTTCTTACAACTAAAGATACCCTTTTTCAGGAAATAACGTATACTAAATGATTCTAAGGTTGAAATTGTTTTAAGGGGTTATATACAAATTTAAAATGGCACTAACTTCAAAATTCTTAATCGCAACACTCATTTTTGATGCCATAAATAAATTTCTCGTGAAAAAATACCCAGGATATTAATTTTGATTAATATGTCATTAATAGGATGGAAGATATTTGCCTTTTTTGTGTTCTCAACATAAAAGGGGTCGTCTCCAATTTTACTTACTAAAGATCTGTGCTTGCCTTTAAATGTCGGTTGTAGCATTCTGAATTATTTCGCACTTTAAATGTTATTTTCAAAGTTATGATAATGATCTACATTTTGCAAACGGTAAAACTTTATTTGTAAAAGAAATGAGTCGATTAATACTACACCACTTTAATTTATATGGTTTTAATAATATATAAATATTTAAAATCTTGAAATATTTAGGTTTGAAAAAGGAAGTGGTGCAATGTTTATATTTAATACTGAAAATGTTTTCGAAATATAAGACGCTCCCTTAGGTGCATCGTTTTACAGCGGAAATTAAAAATTTAATGTAAATCAAAACCTCTCGTACGAATATGCAGAAATTTTGAGTGGGCTTATCAAATGTCCATCTGCTTCGATTACTGTTAAAATTTATAAGTTTTGCTATTCAAAAACTTGTTAACATAATTTTTTGATAAAAGATGTCATGAACTCAAAATTATTTCAAAATAAAAAGTAAAAGTGCAAAATACGAAGAATAATTCTTACTACTATATAAAAATATTTTAGGTAAATAGTTACATTATTTCTAATGATATCAATAAAAATTCAATATTTTACATTAAGATTAGAAACTCAAAGTTTCATTTGTTTATAATTCCTCAACCAAAAATGCTGGGCTGATAAAACTGAGTTTTCCAGCATAACTTTTTATGTAGATTCGAAATATTTTAAGAAAATATACCTTTCCATTAGAAATCTTGAAGTTAAGGCAATTATAAATGTGTAGACGACCCCTTTTGAACATTTTAGGCATGTTATCTATTAGTAGACGTTTTTTCTAGAAAATTGGTACATTTTGTTTAAAAATAAAATAAATAGCGGCGGAATAATGCATGGTGGATCCCTTTTTTCCGGCGACTGCGCGCATTTATAAAGGTTTTACCACTATTTTATTGGAATATGTTTCTATATAAAAATTTTTTAATGAACACATATCAATTAAACCTTTTTCACACATTTATATTTTATTTGAAGCTTGGAATTTTATTTCCGGGCTGGTAAATGAAAATTAGAGTTGCAGTTGTAATCGTTTGAAGCGTCCAGTAAGAAACAATGTTTCATTCGGATTTTGAAATTTCAGAGCCATCTCTTAGCTCAATGAATGTAGTAATATTCTTAAGGAATTTTTTTTTATCACTTTTCTGCTATATTCTTAAAGTCAATTTTTTCTTAAAATCTTCAAACATGAAGTGAATTTTTAAGATTTGACAACCTTTACACATTTTTACACTAGCCTATAACTTTTCTCTAAATTATCTATTTTTAGAAGTCAGATTCAGGGTTTGTCATTATTTGATTTATTAGGATCATTTATGCCAGTGAAGATTTTTCACTTTCCATCTAGTGCTACGAAAACGTAATTATCTACTCGGAAATTAAAGGTGTAGAAAGTCTCAATAAAATAGGGGAGGGGGCAGTTATACAAAATAAATTAAAGTTTTTTAAGAAGTGAACACTGAATGATTTCTCTCGAATTTTAAATTGCTTTCAATATTTATTTCCGATATATTAGCTTATATAAATATAGCACAAATTCGGAAGCATTCGATCAATTCAGAGCTCGAATTAAACTTTTAAAGGTTTAAGTTGTTTAGTGATAGCTTTTAAGAGCTCTCCACAGTTACAACTAAAAAGGCGATAAAATTGAAAAAATATGCTGCAAATGCTTTTCTGACGTGAAAACGTCTTTCCTCTCGTTACACTGATAGTCGGTTGAACTTTCTTGTGTGACAAAATACCATCAGATTTGAATCCCTAATAACTACGAGACTAATAATGCGAAAATAATGGTTGACCCCACAACGGATAAAGCATATGTAAAAGAGTTTGTCGCATAGTTTTCATTTTGCCTGTGACGTCATCGCACCAGTGTAGGCGCATGCGCGTAATGTTATGAATTAGCTATATGTAAGATTATAAATAACTGTATCGTGGAAACGCTTTTATCTAGGAGTTGATTTTGGTGTAGTTTTAAAGAACTTGTGGCGTATCACTAGGATCCAAAGTGAGACAATAAAAATATTTATCAGAATATAAGTAGAAATCGATAGGAAATTGAAAATTACAAACTCGTAGCAGATGTCGTCTCATATGCCTCGTAAGTATGGTGGAAATTATAGAAAACGCAAATCAGAGGAAAGCTCACGTGAAAAATATTGCTAGAAGAACCAAATGTCCAGTGCCGAGCGAATGAGAGAGCTACGGCAGCTTCGAAACTCTAATGAAAAATCATAAGAAGGTCGCAGTACTACTCTGTGTAAATACTGTATTAAAGAGATTTATGATTAAATTTCATATTAATTCGAAATACTTATAATGTGATTTTATCCCGACGATTTCGCGAAAATTCTACTGCGCGGACCCGAACTGCGCATTTCTTGTGTTTTTCTATGAATAATAAATGCATAAAGCATGATTCACACGATGGGGAAAGTCGCATTTATCTCTTACTTTTATAGCCATTTATTCCGATGGTTTGGAATGCTTCAATGGTGAGACTTTCTAAAGACTGAATTTTCATATTGTGTTGGTGAAAACTACGACAATTTAACTCATAAAAATAAGTTTTATTTTAAGACATAATTATATTCATGTAACACTTATATCATGAAATTCTTTCACTTTAAAACCGTCATGAGAACTGCTATTTCCCTCCAAAGTATATATTAACACGCAAAAATTTGGAATTTTTGAACAGAAAGTACCAATCAAAAATATCTAAATTCTGTAAACCCTATTTATAGATTGTTTCTTTCAATTGGTAATATATTCTAGAGTTTTGTTTAAATATTTTTTTTCAACTATCATTAACTAGCAATTCAAATACGGATTTCCCTTTTCTTGAATAAATAATAGCACAAATGTAGAAACAGTTTCTTCGCAGTTTTTGCTGTATATTTTAGGAAATTTATTGGAAAGCGCTTTGAATCATGAATAAAATTTCTTCGCTGTCTATTTCTCCGCATACAAGTCAATAAACGTCCTATGTTCAATTAAAATTCATGCTATAGTTATTCATGCTAGTTTTATTCATGGATTTTTATTCCTTTTGCAACATAAGCACAATTAATCTAACTATTTGAAAATTTAGAAATGCAGTTATAAATAATAAGTTACACATTTTTATATTTCTTGCATTAACATAAAATTTTTGTCGTTTTCGTGAAATGTTGTTTTTTTGCAAATGGTTCGTAATAGAAGAGGTAAATAGAAAGATTTTATCCTACTTTTAAATGTTCTTATATTTCTCAGATATTTTTATTGTTTGCGTCATAAAAATCATAGGTTTAAGATTAAGAAATCAAGGCCGCATCTAGAAATCCGTTAAAGGGGGGGGGGACAGTGGAAAATTATTAAATATATGCAAGGAAGGATGTAGGAATTTGCGAAGGATACTGTGGAAAAACTATGTTTCGTTTATTTTGAACTTCTATTTAAATAATTATAATTTCTGTCCCTTCACAAAATCAACCTGACTTTTTTCTAAAAATACGTCAATCATATCTTTAGAATTGGTTTTTATATCAGCATGAATGCTAGAAATGGAACGTACCAAGCTTTGTCTCTCCATTGAGCTGCGTAAAAAATTTCGATGATTTAATGTGGAAAAACTCTTC
>BGPR01015169.1:0-37346 GCA_013235015.1 Araneus ventricosus
TCCCTCGTTATTCCCTTATTACTTAATTAAACTACAGTTATTGTGTAAAAATATGTCTGGCGATAAATTAGTTTCTTCTCAAATAACTAGAAATGAAGTTATTAGTTTAGTGTTTCGTTTGACATTATTTGGTGCTTTAACGTACTTTGGAGTGCGATGGATGGTAAAAGCAATTGATCCAACTCGAAAGCAGAAAGTCGAAGCTCAAAAACGGGTTTGTAAAAATTTAATTATTATCTGCTATTGTCTAAAAATTCAACAGTATGAAAAATTTTATAATTGCATAGAAGTTAGTTGTGCTCGTTCTAAAGTTTCAAAACCGGAGTAGTTAGATTTCTATTCTGTGTTACGCTTTATATTATTAAAATTGGTTGGAAATTCTAATTTATGTTCTTCATTTGTGAAGTATTAATAACAAATGTTTTAAATTTATTGTGATAATTTGTAATTAAGATTGAAGCTTAATGAATGACCTCTGTAGGGCGAAAGGCGATCCGTTATTCTAAATTGGGGGAATTCCCCCAGTGGTGCATAAGTAAAAATGTTTGAACTAAAAAAAAAAAAAAAATCGAAAATTATTCTTGTCTGTCAAATTTAGTGCTTTTAAAAGAGCAAGCAAGCATGTTAGGGTTGTTTTTTTTTTAATGTGTATGCATTGAATATAACTAGAATAATTTCTGTTTGGTAAAACCAAAGTGTACGGTACATCTGGTACATCTCTCGTCAAGCGCACGCCAAATCATGAAAAACTCGCCAAACGTTGCCATGTTACCACATTTATCATGTTACCGTCCGTTGGCTTAAAACATTTATCTATTTTTCGCCAAAAAAAATTCATGTTGTTAAATCCTTTTATAAAATTAATTTGGTTACATAATTTAATAATTTTTGTTAACGAAGGAACATGATGCAAGACTAGTCGGAGGAAGGATGTGAAACAAAGCTATCCTGAGTATGATAAATACATTCTTTGGTGCCAATGATATGTGCTCGTAGAATGATTTAAGCATAATATGCACTGGTTACCTATGCACTACCTACTAGGCAACTAAGATAAATATATCAAAATGGGATTGTTTAAGTAAGGGTTAATTTTGTGCAAAATATTGGGTTAACCTGGAGTTTACGGTACACACTTTGTTCTTCTTAGGATTGCCAATTCTTTGCCACCAAGAATGGTGATGAGAGAACATTTGTTTGGGATGCGTCTAGATGTTTTTAACGAGTGACAAGCGTGCATGCGCACAAATTTATCTTTTCATCAGTGTTTTGCTTATCAGGCTGTATTGCGCCAGGTTTCGATTGGAGTGTTTTGTTCAACTCTTCGACACAATTGGTCAATAAATTGGAATTTGAATAAAGTTTCGTTTGGAATTCTTCGGATGGAATATCGGTTCAGTACCATGTATGTTATTCTGTGTGTTTCGTTTTTCAATGAATAATGGCGAATCTCACGATTATTCGACTATGCTGAGCGCGGCAGCTGATGTTTTTTAAGTTAAAAAATTTGCCTGGTACCGCTTGAAATCGTGTGAAATTCTAATTTTGGAATTTAAAAAAAAAAACCCTAAGATTTACAACATTCAATGAAAAAGCGACTGGTTTCCACTATCCTGGCGAAGCTGATGTTTTTTTAAGTTAAAAAAAATTTGCCGGTACACCCAATGCATGAGCATTGTGTGCACAAACTCGTTTTCAGGTGGCCATGCGCCCGGGAGGGCAATAAAAAAGTGCACTGCATCGAAACAGTGTTGGCGACAGGACATGAAGTGGCGGCTTAGAAAGAACAGAAAACGAGAACAGGTCGTGCAAGTAAACTCCAGGTTTACCAAGTATTGACCATTTAGTTCTGATATCAGAGTAAAGTTATATATAAGTATTTATAATATTTTGGCTAACACCTGCTGCTGGCAAGGGAAAATTATCACGTAGTGATAAAATGGACCACAATGCCAATCAAAGAGAGTCTAAAGGGTTACTTGTGGAACCACTCCTGTAATTGTGACATAGCTGCTAGTATTTATTTTTTAAATATTTGTTTTGGTTGTAATAGTAGAGATACTAGGTTCCTGCACCTGCAGCTGTAAACTGTAGAATGTTTTTCTTCATGTTAAAAAAGTATTCCTGTTATTGCATTTCAGATGCTGCGAGCAACAGATTCACGCTTTTCCTACTTTATTTCTGTAGTTCAAAGCTTAAACCTCTTTTCCCGTGCTTTAGACGCAATAAACAGACAGATATTGAAAATAAAATTAATAAGAGTAAGAATAACACCGACTAGGCAGTCATGGTTGAACCTCACAAGGATGGAACACGTTTCATCGCTAATATGGTTACCTGAGGAGCTCGGCCGGATTAGTTTCCATTGGCAGCCCATCTGCTAGATTGCTTCATGATGATCCTTAACAAGCGTTTCGCGTGAATTAGTTGTTTACATACTACTTGGCGGATTTTTAAATAGCAAAATATTTATTAAATATTTAATTAAATAATAAAATGTATTTTTATTAAGTATGATTTCAAATTGTAAATAAATGATACACAAATAGAACTTGGGTTTATTTAATAGTGGTTATATATTTTCTGATCATATAATTGAGAGATTTTTTCTTTGTCTTATAACAAAATCGTTTGCATGGAATTTTGAAGTTAGCCACTTGTTTTGAGCATTTACTAAGGGCAAATGTTCTGCTCTCCATTAGAGTAATTAAAGAAGCTGATTCATTACATTCATAAACTAGCGAAGGCTACTAGGATCCACTTTGCTGAAAGCGAAATTAAAGCGATGTTTCTTTAGTTAAATATAAATTTGCCCGGTGCCCACTTCAGATGCTGCGAAGACGCCATAAGCGCTATTTTCATAGCCATTTTCCTGCTGTATAGCTTGTAAATCCTTTTACAGTTTTTTGACCGGAGTTCTGCATGTCCATTGAATTGTAATGTTTTTAAAACTTCTAAGCTAAGGTAGTCATTAATAATTTGTTGAAGCATTGTTTTTTGATTTATTTTATCGCGATAAATGCTGTTTAAGCGAGGGGCTTGAATTAGCAAATAATATTATAGAGACAAAGTTTCTGCCCATTATAAGACATAACTTAAAAATTTTGTTCTGGCCTGACATGTTATTCAAGTATCAAATGCAATTTTAAAAAAATTTATAGCTGTGGTAGTATCTATTGACACTAGGAAATCACCCATCAAATGTCATGCAAAGTGATTCAAGAGTGAATTGTAAAGAAAAAAACACGAAAGGCTTTTTTTAATACGATGACTCATTATAGAGCCCTCTAGATCCCACAGCAAAAGGTCTTTTATAACTTGGTGATTACTCCTATTAAGATTCTCAATTAAAACTACAGCACACATGCACTCAGCAGTTCCATACAAATGAAAAATGGATTTTAAAGAGATTCAATAAATGCTCAACTTATTTTTTATCATTGGTATTAAAATAAATTTTATCAATTAAAAGTATATTTCTAAAACAGATTTTAAAGTAGAAATAAAGAGATTATTTATGTACTTACAAATATTTATTTTGAAGAAAAAAAAAGTAAGAAATGGTTGTTTGTCTTTTCTGCATATTATGTGCTTTTTGCAAAACATAATTTTCCATTTGAGTTAAAGATAATAAATAATGCTTTAGAAAGACATTTTTAAAGAATCTCAATAGCACTTGAAACATTTTAAAATTCTAGGCTATTTACAATTTCTGTGGTGATGATAATTCTCACCTCCCCTAGCTCAAGGATTGAATTGTAACACTTGCAAAGAAGACTACGATCTATGAAACTTGTATCACGATAATCAAGGTCATTGCATTTAGAAACATGTTCTTTTGGAAAAAACATACGGGAGAAGTTGTTAGCTGAATTAGGACTTTATTATTGGGATTGGTGACACTGGGCCGGTGCGATTTATACGAGGAAGTTAAATAACATAGTGCATAGGAAACACAGTTGGGGATTTTATCACTGGTCGTTATAATGGAATGGTCTTTATAATGTGTGGTCATTATAATCGACTGTATTAGATTATTATGGTTATTAGGTTCTTGAACTGTTTTCCAAATTTGGATATGCTCTTATACTAATATTTTATTATCTCTCCCTAGGCTGAACGAATTCTGAACAGAATAGGAGTAAAAAATGTTCGGGTATGTATTGGATATTTATTCTAAATCTATAATACACAAAAATTTATTTCTAATCTATGCTAAATCTATTTTAAGTAAAAAATGCAGGTTGAAATATTCAGATTTAACCTTAAAATAAAATAATGGCTTTTCCCTCCTTTTAAATATTTGCCTTTTATGTTATGTTTGTAAAGGCAAATATTTAAAAGGAGGGAAAAGCCATTATTTTATTTTAAGGTTAAATCCGAGATATAAAAGGCAAATATTTATTAATATGGATGTTAAGAGTAATGCTGATACAATAGGATAATAATTTATTTTCTACAAGTTTCCTTCTATAATAAGAGGTTTGTATTTTAAGCTATTTAAAATTCAGTCTTTTCTGTATCTTTTCTTACAGTTTTAATTACTGGTTTGCTCTAAAAGGAATAATTCAGAAAGTTTGTTAAAAAGAAAAAAATGAATGTTTCGAAAGAGTTTCCTCTCAAAAGATGTGTTTAATAAAATTTTATTTAATTAGTAAAACAATTGTAATTTGTTTAGATATGTATATTGCTTTACTGGTTTTTTTAAAAAACTTTTTAATAGATATTAAAATTTAATTTTGCACATCATCCAAGAAAGCAATTACTTATTTAACTGGTTAAAATCTAGAAGTTGGAATAGACTCTTATTAAAACATTGCAAAGTCACCAAAGCAAGATGGTTGCTATTGAAGCACAGACGTGCATATTGCACCATATTGGCTATGAAATTTAGTGTGTTCCAACTTCTAGATACCAACCATTGAATTTTATTATAAGATTATTACTAAAAGAAGTTTCTGAAATAGCACTATATATTGTATCTATACAGGGGTCGATCCAAGTTTTTTTTTTAGGGGCCCATATTTTTGTGAAAGAAAAAAATAAATATTTTTTGTGAAAAATAAAAATATTTTTGTGGAAAATTTTTTTATCATGTAAAAACCTTCATTTTAGCAGTCATATTTTCATATTTTATGTGATCTTTGTTTTGCAAGAGGGCCGTTTTTTTGAATTTTGTGAAGGGACAGTTTTCATGAAGAGGAATTTTAGGAAGTTATAGG
The DNA here is from genome assembly GCA_013235015.1 of Araneus ventricosus. Taxonomy (NCBI): domain Eukaryota; kingdom Metazoa; phylum Arthropoda; class Arachnida; order Araneae; family Araneidae; genus Araneus; species Araneus ventricosus. The sequence goes on from BGPR01015169.1 coordinate 5,223, forward strand.
GTAATTTGTATTAACACTTTGCACTCGTAAGTTCTGCCCGACTCACCATATTAAATTGTGCATCATTTTCACTTTCCTTGTAGACGATGATTATTATAAAAGCCGTAGAATAGCAAAAATTCTCAGACTTTAATAATTGTAAAATATTTGGGAATTAAAATGCATCAGTAACTATATTTTTCTGCTTCCCAAGCACTAAATGAATCCTTACACTTGCATGTATATAATTATGCATCATATTACTTTTTTGAGTGCAGATATTTTATGGATATTACCAATATAATAGCCCAGATCTCTTGGTAATGCTCTGATGTCACCAACAATTAAACTGGAGCCATAGCACTGCGAGATGTTAAATAGCATTATTTCATTGTTAGAGAACCTAATTTTCAGTAATTTTAAAAGAGTAATTGTCGTTCTAATTTCAAATTTAATAGCTCTAAAGTAGTGAAATAAAATTTTCTATCGATTGTTATAAAATTTATCTTGCTATGATCAATAGTTCCCGAGAAATTTTAAATTGCATTAATCATATATTTCAAATTAATTTCCATTTTTTAATAGAAAGTAGTAAATTACGTTGGTGGTATATCATGCACGTGATATAGTTTGGACGCCACAATGCATTTCATTATTTATTGCAATCGTGATATAATTTGATAATATTTTTTGGCAACGTGTGAAGCAGATGTGTTTTGAAATTAGATTTTGTACCTATTTAGATTATATCTACTCGATTTTCTAGATTTTTTTAGACCCAGAGGTTTTTTGAATAAAGAAATATGTAAATAAAAAATATATATTTCCTGTCATAAAATGCATGTTTATTTTATTTGTTTTCAATCAATGTTAAACATTTCTCTCACATATATATCTATTTAAACATTTAAATTTGACGGGAAATCTCTCGAATGAAGAGGCAATTTGCACCCGTCATATCATTACGGGTGATTTTCTAGTTTTAAATAAACTGCTTAATGATCAAGTCTCCTTCCCATCCTTTGTAAAACAGGTATATATATTAAACAAAATTATCTTTTTAATATTTCTTGGTGTCATTTCAGCTTAGTGAATATGAACTCTCTATCGCTGCTCAGTTAGTTGATCCTTCGACTATTAACATATCTTGGGATGATATTGCTGGATTAGAAGACATTATTCAAGAAATAAGGGAAACAGTTATTCTCCCAATTCAAAAAAGTGAACTGTTTTCTGGCTCCAATCTTATACAGCCTCCAAAAGGTTAGTAATCATTTTTATTTTCATTAACATTTTTTTTTTTTGCTTGAGCAAATTGGTTTGTAAATAAGAATAAAATATTTTTTGCTACAGTTTTTTTTAGAGTTTATATTAGTTGCTTAAAATTTAGTAAAGTGACTTATATGTCTCATAAAACTTCAAACTAAAGCAGGGTGCATAGCATCTTTAAAAACTGCTTATTTTTTAATGCTCCTTATATAAGGGCCTTAAAAGTGCTTTTTTTAAAAATACAAGTGCTTATTTTTCTTTTTAAGGATAAAAAAAAACAATTTTCCCATGGCTAGGTCTGCCCGATTATATGAATGTATTTCTTTGGGTATCTGATCTTGCATCTCTCAACCAAAAGTGCCGACTCCTTGGCATTCCACCAATGGGTCCGGAGGGCTGTATAAAAGTTTTTCCCTGACTTGAGGGAAATACTGTTTGTATGTGGAAAATATATGCCTTTCATTGACATGGCTCTTAATTCATTCATGTCCTTTTGCTGGTCTAGGTAGGGAAAAGAATATTTTCTTTTCAGGGATAAATTTATATTTTCCCACAAAACATGCGAGTTTGCTTTAAATGGCCTTGTGCTTTTGGACATGTGGTTACTTATCTTTGGAGCATTTGGTCATTATATTTCAACATTATTTTAGCAAATTATTTAAGTATTTTTATTGCAAGTAAGTTTTGTGCAAAAGTTTTAGAACTTTTTTTTACAATATGCTGGGAAAATGTGTATTTAATTCACTGTAGACTTTCAAAAGTGAATACACTGAATTGTTGAAGGCTAGCAAAAATAAAAGTAAAGCGAGATGTTCATGGTGCTGCAAAGAATTTGACATTTCTAGTATGGGAGAATCAGCTGTAAAAGTACATATGAAACAGAGTGCGTAGCATCATGAAAAGTGCTTAAATTTTAAAACCATTTTTAAGCACCTTAAAAATGTTTTATTCTCTCCAGAAGTGCAGAAAAAACATTCTTTTTTTGTTTCCTCAGTTTTTGAATATGATAAATCGAAAGCATAGTCATAAAACTTTGTTTATCAGACGTATCTAGAATGAAAACTAACGAAAGGGAAGGATTCCAGGGTGAAATAGATCCAGGGATGTCAACACATGTTAAAATAACGCTTGCAGTCCAGCTAACAAAGGTCCAAAATGAGGGTGAAAGAGCATTAAATCATGTAGTTTTGAAAATTGGTACACATGTTTGTGAGGGGCTCCTGATGAATTTGCTAAAATTCACTGGTCCTGAGGGGGGAGTTTGCACCGCCGGTGCTGTCTTGGATTTCTTCCCCTTTTTTTAGTTTTTCTTGAATATCATGAAAACTATTCAGTTTTCGTATTACATTTGATTTAACGAATTAAAGGGTGTGAAATTCCCTACAAATACATGCTTTTATTTTTCTCCTAGTTTTAATAGTTTTTGAGATATTCAAGAAAAACTAAAAAAAGGAGGGAATAAAATCCAAGATAGCAGCAAACTTTGAGACCCATTATCTCAGAAATTATTAAAGCTAGAAGAAGAATAAATGTATGTATTTGTAGGGAATTTTATGCTCTGTAATTTGTTAAATCAATTTTAATTTGAAAACTGAACACTTTTTGAGATATCCAAGAAAAAACTAAAGAGGGTTGAAATCCAAGATGATTATGCTAACCAGGGACTTTTAGTATGTTCAATCAGGAGCCCCTCACAAAATGTGTACCAATTTTTAAAACTATGATTTACTCTTTTTTCAAACCCTTCGCTGACTGGACTATGAATGACTTTATTATCCGCTCTCTTTCTTCAATAATGGGCACTGCTGTATATTGAAATACTGGAATGGTTATCCCAAAGGTGCAAATGAACTGGTAATTTTTTAATTTTAAGAAATGTTAAAAAAAAGTAACATTTTTATTGTTAATCTTATAAAAGTTGACTTAATTTTTGGTAATGACAGTTTGCATTATCATTTTTATTTTTTTTGTCAATCCAAAAAGACATCCTTTATTTTACAATAAAGACATTGTGCAAATACAGAAATAAATATTAAAAGTAAAAAATTACATATTTAAAATTAAAAACAATATATATTTTAAAATTTCAACAAAAACTATGAAGTATTACTTAATAGAAAACATCGCATGCTTAGAAAGTATGTGGGTCTACGTATGCATGCATGCACAAAGGTGCTTAATTTTTTTGGCTAATGTACTTAAAAAGTCCTTAAAGGTGCTTAACTTTTGCAGCAATTTCTCACTATGCACCCTGTAAAGTAATTCGAAAACAGAAAAAAAAAATTGTCGGTAAAATCAGTACACTTGTTTATTTTCTCGTACACGAACGTTGTAATGTTTAGTAAACATTTTATTTTCATTAAATTTTTTTTTTTTTTTACTTAAGCAAATTGGTTTGTGAATAAGAGAATAAAATTTTTTTGCTGTTCCCTTACTGTTTTTTTTTTTTGAGAGTTTATATTAATTGCTGAAAACTTAGTAAAGTGACTTATAGGTCTCATAAAACTTCAAACTAAAGTAATTCTAAAAAAAATATATATATATGTCAGTAAAATCAGTACACTTGTTTATTTTCTCATACGTGAAGAGAAGGTATTGTACTCATCAAAAAATTTGACCTTGAAATTGTGATGAATCTACATTCTAGCCACTCCCTGAGTTAAAAACAAAAAAATGGAACTAGACTGGTTTGTCTGTCATTACAATAACCCAAAATTGGAGTGAGCTGAATGGATGAAATATGGTATGTAGTCCTTAAACCAAAATTGTAGATTTCTGTCAAATTTTGGATGAAATCTGTGATAGGAAAGTGTGCATCATCCATCAGTGGTCCTGTGATCACAATAACTCGAAAAGTTACAGGGATGAAATTTAGCGTATGGTTTTATCATTAGTATTGTAGGTATATATCCAATTTTTGGACCTAATCCATCAACAAATTAACTGCCTGCTGGTCTGTATATTCACATGTATGTGGATGCAATAATTCAAAAAACACTGACTTAAATGGAATTTAGTATTTATACTGGTGACCTAAAATAAAAATATGCATCAAATTTTGCACCCAATCAGTCTAAAGGAAGGCATCCAAAATGCATAGCTGATATTCTTCATTGTACTATGAAATACGAAATGTACCTTATTGCGCTTGGTAAATTTCCTGGAAGCTATACTTATATATATATATTTATTTACTCAAATTTCAGCATATGTAGTGTCAAAGGGAATATTGTGCTAAGTTAGTTAAGTTTAGTTAGGAAAAGTTAATATGAGGAATGCAGCGAGAGCACTTCAAATTGTTAAAAAACTTCCTCATGATGTTGATGAATTTCTGTGCTTTAAACCTCCATCATTCAGAAAAATATATTTTTGGAGTTATACCTTTATTCTTCTACTAGCAGTACGCGCACGGCATTGCCCGTGGAATCAGGACTTCAACAAAATGGAAAAAAAGCCCACAATGACACAAAAAAGTTTTGAAAACAAAATCAAAACAAAAGACCCACATTATTGATTTTCCCGCTTGTTTTTTCCGTGATAATGACATGTAGAAAAACAGTACAGAGTACGTTATTCCAAAACAATATAAAAAAATTACAACGTGAAAATCATTATTATACAGCAATGTTGTATCTAAGTTATGCTGATGCAATACAGACTTTTTTCTGGATTGTAAAATCACGGTACCGTGACCTTCGAAGGTCACGACAGTACCCCCTTCATCAACCCCCCCTGGAGCTTGAGCGAAAAAATATGGCACATTTAATACAGATAGTAAAGAAACTCTTTTAGCTCATCACTGAAAAAAGGAGTTCAAAGCCAACTTATCACCCATGTCAGAATGTTCTAGCACTGCTTAATTTACGACTAAACCCTTGCATCCAACGAAATGATTTCAAATTATTCCTAGCGAAACATGCTAAAAAGTAAGGAGGGAATAATTTCGAAAGATGGCGCCAGACGTAGCCAGGGAGAAACTCGCTGTTCCAGTGAAAGAACTTCATTCGAAAAGAATATTTTTAACGCTTTAAGAAAAAAAATTATTAAAAACGAAAGGACAAAGATATTTTAACCGTTCTTGTTTTAAATGAGAGATAAATATTTCTGTTGTTACCACAAAAAAACTGAAAGTCATAGGTTTATTAGAACATCGGATGCGAGGAAATGAAAATTAACAGTTAAAAATGTAAGGAGAAAGTGATTATTTTTTAAAAATTTCTCAAAATTCAGTAAATTAGGTTAGAAATTCGAAACTAACTTCATTAGAACGGAAATCGCTTGTTCTTTCCATTGGTGTATCTAGTTTTCTCGTACATTTATTCAAAACCATTCTATTGAGAAATTAGTGCGAAAAATCAACCAAAACAACACAAAACATTAAATAAAAAAAATTTCTAGATCAAATTTTAAAATTTCGGCTTCAATGTGCATTCAGCCACCATTACGACTACCTGTGTGCGAAATTTCATGGCTGTAAGTGCGACAGATTCGTCTGGATATCGCAGACATACACACACACAAACATTGCCTTTTATAAGTATAGATAAGGCCTGCAGCACCCCTGAAATTATTATTAAAGTTTTTTTTTTCATTTTAAATTTCATTTGGTTTTTTTTTCCACATTGAGAATTCGAGGCATATTGAAATCAAAAAATAATAAAAACAAAGAAAGAAGTGAAAATGGGTCAATAAATAGGAGATGCACAAGTTGGGGCGAACAGCCTTCGAATGCATCAAAATTCACTCGCTGTGCATTAGTTATGTGACACTTTAGAAAGCAAAAATCAAAGTTTTCTCCCATTGAATTTGGTGGTGGCTTGACTGCTCTGGCCACATCTCAGGTATGGTATGATGTTGCTTTCTTTTCTCTCTCCCACTCGAGGCTCGCATTCACTCTCTTGATTTGTTTTTCTTCCCTTTTTCTGGTTGGCTTTTGTTTGGTTAAGGTTTTGCTTTCAAGTTGTTCTGACAGAAACTCGTCTGCTTTAATGCATGCATATTCAATTTCTTTTGTTGGAAGTCTTATGGAAAAAATATATGTGGGTAATTTTCTAAAATACAATTCAAATTATTAAAATTAAAAATTTTGGACTATTTTGAGGTGAAGCTGTTTTTAAAATTTATATTTCATTTGTATTCTTTTGAGAAATTTTTTTTCGCTGCACTGCTTTTTCTGAGCTCACGAACTGCCATGGTCTTTGGGTATAGGAACACGATGACTTAAAAAATGAAATGACCTTGATGAGCGAATTTAGGTACCTAGTTTTGACATAAAAACTGCAGATCTATATGTAATTTTGGACTCAGTCGTTCAAAGGGAAGAGGCCCAAAATACATACTTAATTCTCTTGAGTATTCTACGCAACTAAAGATTAAGTGTGACATATTGCTTAGGTATACAAGAAAAGTCTAGGGTAGTACATTCCCACTGGTTATTTTACTTTTTATTGTAATGTTGTAAAAATGGAAAGTTGGCCATATTAACCAGTTAGCACCCACCGTCCTATTTATAGGACAGTTACATTTCACTTCCGTGGCTAAACTAAATATATTCCATTGTTTCTTTTTTGCTTTGCCTATGAAGTCAATAGGTATTGTCAAACTCCTAAACATATGCATATGCCTCCACTTGGCCAGATTTTGAAGTCAAAATGTCATCATTTTCAAATGTTTTGGATTTTTCCTTTGGTAATTTTTTTTTAGGTAATGCAAGGAATTAGAAAGCGATTTTTATTTTTTGATATTTTACTATATTTCAAAAATCTTGAATGTTTATATAAAAGAAGTTTTTATAATTTTTTTATATTTTTTTCTAAAAAATAAAACAAATTTAAAAAAAAAATTGTTCTCTGAATTTAATTTTAATTCACAGTTAACTTGGTGTTTTAAACATAATTTAATGAGTTTATTGAATTATATGCTTTAAATTAATTTATGCGTTAAAGGGTTAAAAGTAATGAACATTGAAACAAGGATGCTGCAACATATTTTCTAAGTTAAAGAAGGAAAAGTTATCATGAAAACTAATAAATGTTTAGTTTTCTTATTGCAAAGCTATACAAGTTTATTAACTAAAAAGTTAGATGTTGCCTACTGTAACACTAAAATTTTACATTGTTATGAATATTAAATGGAAATGAATTAATATATCTTTTAAATTAATTTTTTATTTACTGAAATGAAATAAATTAAACTTTCACTAAGGTTATATGCGAATGATTTTTCTGATTACACATTGTAATTTATTAAGAATGTTAATTTCTTCAAGACTAAGTTCTACCAAAAGAATATTAAAGTAGCTGATATGACGTAATATTTTAAACTTTTTTCTGTTTTTATTTAAATAGTTTAACCAGAAAAAAAAAAAAACATTTTTGAAGTTCATTTAAAATGCTTTTTTCCCCCTATCATAAATTCATGCAGAAACAAAAAAAATTTAATATTTATTAACTGGCCTTTTCATGGTTGTATTTAAGATTATATTTATATCATTTGTATTTTTAAAAGTATTTTACTGTCATTACTATTGGTTAAATGAGTTTAAATTTTTTTCAATTTTTCCCATTGTTTATTATCATTGTAATCCTAAAATTGTACCAATGGTAAGTTACAACGCTTTTGTCTCTGTGTAGGTGTACTGTTGCATGGACCTCCAGGTTGTGGTAAAACTATGATTGCAAAAGCTACAGCTAGAGAAGCAGGTGACTATTACATAATTTTAATTTATATTATTAATGAATGTTGTTTCTTTTTCACTGTTAACAACTTTTAATTTTGTGTTAGGTGCTCGTTTCATAAATTTGGAGGTTTCTTCCCTTACGGATAAATGGTATGGAGAAAGCCAGAAGTTAGCTGCTGCTGTGTTTACTTTGGTACTTGCAGATATTCTTCTCTCTCTCTTTTTTAAACATTGCATCTTATTTTGTGTGTAAAATATATTTAAAATTTCTTTTTTTTGCAGGCAATAAAGATACAACCATGTATTATCTTCATTGATGAAATAGGTAAGAGTATATTTCTTCTGATGTTTTATTGTTTATTAACTTTCCTGCTGTTTTCTCCTAATTCTGTTTACTATGAAATAAAATCTTCTAGAACTGTTTGTTAAGCAGTCTTTTTTTTATTAGGCATTTATGTATTCTTATATAATTTGATGGAATTCTCTATTGGGAAAAGATTTTAAATTGAATTTCATCTCTATTGTAAATGATATTTAACATCAATCTAGGTAAATGGCAAATGATCTTAAAGGAAAATTAAATAGTCATTTTAACGATGCAAAAAAAAGAGAAAAAAAATCCAAATTTTGTTAATTAGAACTTAGCATTAAAAAAGTTTTCTGTCTAGCATTCTAGAAATGTTTAGTTTCTATGGTATTTAGAAAATTTTATATTTTCTGAACTCAAATTAATTAATTTTTGTGTTCTATTATTTTTCTGATGTTATAACCAAATGAAAGAATTTAGAAAGGCTTTAAGACTTAGAATTATTTTCTTGCTGTTGAGTTACATTTAAAAAAGAGTTTTGCTAAGGGAGAGCTAATTCCATTTTTTTTTAAAACTATGAATCCTTAAATTCTTTCAATAATACTTACATAAATATTTATTTGATACAATACAGTGATATATGCTGTTCACATATCAGTTTAAAATTCAGAGCTTCTTAATTATAAAAAAAATATTAAACTAATTAGGAAAATTAAAAAATAAATGAAAAACTATTATTAATAAAATGTAATGATTAAAAGTATTTAAAATTATAATTTAAAATGTAAAAAAAAAAGCTTTAATAAATTATATTTAGTTGTATTTAATTGTAAAAAAGTAAATATAAGGTGTGATAGTTGACAAGTTGAAATGTGCATGTAAATGTGTGTAATACTATTGGGGGGGATCTCCAGTTTCTGTGCCAGTGGCTCCTAACAAAGTTCATCTGCTCCTGCAGAGTTGAGGAAATAGTTTCTGGACATGGTAGTTATCCTTAAAAATGCTTTTCTTCAAGCTTCGTTGTCCAGCATTTACAAATAGCATGTTCCTTTTTTTTTGTTTATTTCTTAATAAATATAAGAATTTAATATATTTTAATATTTAAATCAAAATTTTTATAATTATTTTAAAATAGTTCTGCTAGTTTCTAATTTTAGAATCATTAAAAAATCAATATCTCAAAACTTTATGAGGTCATGAATTTTTTTCTTCTAATTTGGTAAACACCTTGTGCTAGTTTGATTCTCATTTTGTTTGAGATTACATGAAAGCATGGGATATTTATTTATACTAACTCATTAAAAATTAATTTCGTTTGTAGATTCCTTCCTGCGTTCTAGAGATACATTTGATCATGAGGCAACAGCTATGATGAAAGCGCAATTTATGAGTTTGTGGGATGGCTTGATAACAGATCCAGACTGTCAGGTTATTGTGATGGGAGCTACTAATCGCCCTCAAGATGTTGATAGAGCTATTCTGAGACGTATGCCTGCCATGTTCCACATTGGTCTCCCTGTAAGTTTTTATTAATTAATATTTATTGCAATTATATAATCTCATAATGTCTTGTTACAACTGGTCTCTCCCCAAAACAAACAAATAAATAAATTAAAAAACCTTGTTAAACACTAAAAAGCCATTCCTGTTTTTTGTATATTAGGGTATTTGTAAATAAGATATAATACTGAATTAGGTTTCTGATAAAATCTTAATTTTACAAACATTTTAGAATTGGAAAAGTATCTTCCTTAATATTTGTTTTAAAAAATCATTTTTGTTCAGTTAGAAGCACTGTTTTTTTTTCACTTCTTAAATTAATTTGCTTGATATATTCCTCAGGCACTGGTTCTTAAAAATCTGCAGATTATTTAAAACTAATCTTTTAAATTCTTATTGATATGGAATTTTATGTTGAGTGCGTTCCATACTGAAATTCAGGAATAAAATATGAATTTTATCTGAAATCGGGGAGCCTTTTCGTATAAAGAAATAAAACTCAATTACTTTGCCATCTTTCTTTTCAACTTTCTTGCTAAATGCAACTTTTCCTTATTCAACTTCTGTTATGATATTTTTTGTAGCTTTTCCTTGTCTGTTCAAAGAATTTTTTTTTTCAGAATTTTATTTCATTAGTGTTTCTTTTGATATCTGCTACGAGCTAGAATTTTATTGCTTTATGTTTGTAAAGGGAAAAATGCACTTAAATGATAATGTATTCTGGCTATATATAATTATTTTACATAATTTTCAAAAGTTGCTTATTTTAGCTGTAGAATTTTTTTTAATTCATTCGAAAAGTAAAGCTTCAAGATTACGTGTATCGGATAATAATCGCAAACTCAGTTCTGCAGAATTCCAAAGTAATCTGAAACATTGATTTTTTTTCCCCTTTAAGATTTGAAAGTTGCCTATTAAATCATGCAAACTAAACTATAACATCATTTGTATATTGTTCTATTATATACATGATGAAACTCGAAACTATGGTTGAGAGCTGTTTTTAATTTAAATGAAATTCTAATAAAAATGCTCCTGTCCTGAAATAATTATTGATTTTAAAAGAAATATAAGGAATATTTTTGGAATTCACCACTTGCATTCCTTTAGCAATCTGTTCCATACAATGAATTTATTAAGAAAGAAGAAGCGAAGACCATCTCACAGTTTGAATTTTAAAAAACTATTTTATTTAGTCTCGCATAAATATAATTACTAGTACACTCTGTGAAGACCAAAACTATAAGAGAATATAGTTTATGATGGTACTCATTTAAGAATAATTGGTAACATTATTAGCTTCAGTTATATGATGAAGTATATTTATGATCTAAGAACAAGTAGCTGATGAATTTATCTTTGACTGAACAAAATTAAAAATATCAAATTTTGATGGATTAGAAATAAGAATTTAACTATTGAGTTAGCGTAAAAGAGCATATCAGCATAAAATGTCATTTTATTTTGTCTTATCTGAATTGGTTGCTTTAATTGATATTAAACTTGACACATTTAAAGGAGTGAAAAATCATTGACGTCTCGGTTAAAAAGATGGAAATTCTTACTAAAAAATCATGAAAAATCAGTTCCGATAGAATATTGTCAATCAAAGATAGCATGGATAACCTGATAATAGTTTAAATTATAATAAGTTTTGATGACAAGATAACAGCTTTATTTGCTGAACCAACTTTATATCACTTTTCCTTTACTCAATGACATTTCTAAGGATTTCAACCTGAAGAAAAAGTCAAATGGATTGAAATGAAATTAATGGAAAATAGCCATGGTTGTTTTCCAAATACAGTGGACTCCACTTAATGTTATCGTTCGCTTTATATCATCAAAAACCTCTGGTCCTGAACCGACATATTCAAATGTGCACAAAAATATTCAATTAGTGTGATCACTATATTGTTTAATGCTATCAGTTTTGAAGGAGAGAATCAACCGATCCTTTATTTTCAACCGGTGTTGACATTTGACGTTCGTGGAATTTCTCGCTCCATTGTAAGAATCTGAGGTATATCTCTTAACAAGTTTCTAGAATTCGATATTAGCTGACACGACCAAAAATTGCTTTGCTTACGGAGACTTCTGTGAAACATTAGATGAAAAACTTCCAGTTGTCATTGAACCTTCTGAAGGTATGCTAAAGGAGTTGAAGAGTGGATGTTCATTGACAAGGGCATTCCAACAGGTGCCACACTGACAGACTTGGAAATTTGCCAAACTGTTTATAAGCAGGACCAAGCAATAAACGTTGATGATTGCAATGGGGATGAATGTGTTGAAGAAAACTCTCCAACGAATGCAGAAATGAGGCAAGCACTTGGTATTTTGAAACACGGCGTGCAGCATCGTTCAACAAATTAAAAAAAAAAAAGAATACAAGTACAAACAATATCTAAATTAACTGCTAAGGAATAATTGTCAACAAGCAACAAATAATGAATTTTTTTGTTATTTTTGAAATAAATTATAGTTAGCCCTGAGGTGTTTTTTTTTTCTCTTTTCCTTTGATGTGATAAAAATAAGAGTCAATTTTACCCAATTTTGTTATTGTTTTCAATCGGTTAATGTTATCAAAATTCTTAAGTCATGAAATGATCATATTAAGTTGCAGGTACTGTAGTCAATGAAGTATATTTATATATCTGTATAACTGAAAATGGCATTCTGTAAAATGACATTACATGAAGTTGCTCTCCTTTGAATAGTTGTATATTGATTTTTTTTTAAAATACACATTAATTGGGAAATGTAATTACACATTTATTCATTTTTCTTATTTTATAGAATCCAAAACAAAGGTGTGGTGTCCTAAAATTGGTCTTAGAAAATGAAGTGGTAAGTTGATAGTGTTTGACATTTTAAATTATGTAGCAGTAAGCGTGTTCTGCATATTGCATTGTCTAGTCATTATTTCTAATCACTTGATGATTGTGAAGTATTATTGTTTTGCTGTTACTATCCAAAGAACTATTCCAAAGATTACTAGTTCAAATTTTTGAAAAATTGCTGCTTTTATTTTTATCAGTTATCTGTGTACTTGTGTAAGACTAATCAAACACTTTCCTATTCAATTCAAGAATTCCAAGAACAAATATTTGAGTATCTATTTAAACCATGATTTATTTCTCTTTATTTTGATTCCTATGAAAGATATCAGTAAAAAAATTTCAAGAACTGTGTCAACTACAATAATGCAGAATCATTAAGTTCCTAGTATCAGTGTATTTGATAAGCTGTTTTGACTATTAGCTGTTAAGATACTCAATCATTCTTAAATTTTTTTTATGTAGATTATACATTATTTAACTCTTTCTTTAGATTGCAGAGGATGTTAATATTGAAGAAATAGCTAAGTGTACCGATGGATTTTCTGGAAGTGATTTAAGAGAGCTGTGTCGAAATGCTGCTTTGTATAGAGTTCGAGACTACTGTAATGCTGAGTTGAAAAACAAAACTGAAACTGACAGGTATGTAGTAGCATTATAACTTAATGTTGTAGGTTTGGGAAAATTTGTGATTTCACGTATGAAAGTGTTGGGGACTCATTTAATAAAATGCCCTTTGATTTAAAGACCGATCACAAAATTCAAATGTGAAAAGGGGCTGTTTTGTACTAGTTGGTTTTAAAATTGTCTCCCCCACGCACTGCCAATATTTTTAGAAAAGGCTTGCAAACTTTAGTTAAGGGGTTAACAATACTTAAATATGCATAAAAAGAAAAAAAAAATTGAGGTATCATTGAAAGCTGTCTTTATAAACCCAGATGACTTTTCATTACTGTTAAATAGCTTTAATTTGCTATTCCCATTTATGACTGCTAAAACAGTCGTTAAAAAAACCAAGAAAAATTTGTATTTCAATTGATATTTTTTAAAACAAACTTTTTATTTATAGTGTGTTTTCTTTTAACTGGGTTACTTAAAATCAATTTGAGCAAAATTCTGCAAGACTGCTTTTAAAAACAAAAATACAGTTATGTTTATAAATTGTTTAATAAAATAATTTTTTTGTAGTTCTCCAGACGCCGAAGTGTTCCACGACGCTCTACGACCGATAAGCATGGATGACTTCTTAAATGCTTTGGGTCGAATGAAAGATTCTAAGGTTCATACCAGCATAAAATTTAGAACCCGAGTTCCTGAACTTGATTAGTGAAATCCAGTTTTGCACATATAGGTTTTTCCAAGTTCACAATTTCTCAATAGCATAGCAGCTTTCAGACCATCATTACACCTAGTTTTCATCTCCATTTATCCGGCCTCCAGCTTCTTTTTTTCATGGGAATTAAGATGCTTACCTGTTGTATATATAATTTGGCTTGAAATAAATTGTACATATGAATGTGTGGCTTATAGAGGGATACATTTGTATTTTTTCTTATGAATGAGAAGAAAAAATGTACACTTGTTTAAATATAAAACAATTTATTTCCATAAACACAAAGAGTCCAGGGACAATATGAACTGCACTTATACACTGAACTAAGAGTTATTTTAATTGTGTTACAAGTTTCACAATAGAAGCTGAAGGATATAATGACTAGCTTCAATGATTAATCACTCAATACAGTGATAAAAAGCTAATAAATAACTAATACAATAAGTAACTAAGACAATATATAATTATAGATCTAATTATTCATCAGGGAACTAAAATATCGGGCACTTTTATAATTACAGTGCGACCTGTAGAAATTTGTATGAAGGAAATTTGGCGTTTTAAATGCAGACAATTTTTTTCCCAGTTTTCACCAGTTTCAACATGTGCTTCATTTAAATCCCTGTGCATTCTGTTTGAAAAATAATAAATAATCTGCTGTAGCGTAAATGCTGAGGGAATTGCATGATATTAATGAGAATGAAAGTGAAGCAAAATATATACAGAACTTGGATGAAATAAAAGAGTAGTTTGCATGATCAATCCCTGTACTATTTATTCTCTCGGATTGGTCGAGTTGTCGGTTCTCATCATCTAGAGTATAAGATTGGTAAAAAAAGTGTTTATAAAATCTTGCTGCTAGTTTGCATTTCATTTGAGAATAAATATGTGCTTCAGCTTGTCAATAGAAAAATAAAATCTCTCTTAAAAATATAGCTCTAGATGATAGGACACATTTCATATATTACACAACTGAATGTTTTAAGTTTGAAGCCACAGGTAGTAAAATAAAAGAGTTCTTAGATGACTCTTGATGAAAGAATGAAGACTTTGAATCCACCTTTTCTTTAATCCCTGAAACCATGGAATTATTTAACCTTGATCTTCACTGTCGCTATCTGAAATTGGACATTAAATACATTATCATATTGTGATGCATGCCACACACAAAATTTATCTATATTTTATAAGAATGTACAATTAATCAGTATAAAGAGATTGAGAAGTCAGGTAAACAATTAGGATAAATTACACTTTTAAGAATATCGTCAGTTTAATGGTCTTTCATTCATCAGAAATGCGTTTCATTTGAGGATAAAATGCTGTTCATTTGGAGATGTTCTGTTCTGATTTGATGGTAAATTTTTCAAACCTAGCCAATTTTTGTTCGATTTAGAGTCGATATTTAAAGGCAAATTTGCCTCATCCATTTTAATAAAGTTAAGTCTTATTCACATAATTTTGTGGTTTCTGCAGTCATATTTCTGGCATGCATTATTCTGCTGAAAAGGAACATTTTCTTTTGAAACAAACATGACCTTTTATGTTTCTGGTAGTCCAGTACTGTAATTAAATATAGTATTGCCCCTCTTTTAGGCTTTTAAAGGGGGGACAAAAGGAATAGTGGTGTGGTAAATTGTGAAAAACCTCTTGCATAGGTAAAAATGCTCTGAAAATCTGAGGGGACTAACAAAAAAAAATATAAATGGTAGGGTAATAATTCTATTTGTTTATTGCTTTTTTCATCTTCAGCCAGTGTATTTGGATCATTCACTGTAAATTCTACAACACGCAGTCTTCCCCCACCTCATCCTTTTCTGTTTCACTGTTTATTGTTCATTTGTCTTCAGCTCATGAACTCGAGAATGTATAGGAAGATCCATGATTTGAGCACAGATACAAATTGATGTAAAAATTTTTCAAACACTGTTTGATATACTGCACCATCAGTTTTGGCCAATAGCTGGCTAGCGATCACATTTCAGAATCAACTTTTTCATACAATATGGAGTGAAACTATTCTCGTCAGTTTTTCATTTATTGGTGTTTCTGTGTGATAATTGTTGGTATTCTTTACTAGGCTTCCAGGGAGGGCTTCATCATTCCTGCATTTTTAACCATGCTCAGATTCATTCATCTAGCATTCACTGGTTTGTAGTCGCCATTAATTTCACACAAATCCATCTTGGTGTAGGTCGTCATTAACCCAAGAACTTAAATGCAATGCTTGGGTCATTTTTTTCCCACCTGTTTTTACAGTAGCTCTGATAGTAATTACTGCAAACATATGTGAAAGGTAAAATTGGTTGTGGTAGAAATTTGATTTTTGTCAAAATCAAATTTCTATTTTCCAGAGTGAATAAAATCTTCCATTTGTGATATGAAACTAATTTTGATTAATTTTCCTTGAAATTTACCAAACTTATCAAATATGCTAAACTTGCAGTATGACAAATATACATATTTAAAATAAGAATCCTTTCTTTAAAATGTCTCACTGTCATAGTAGCATTCTTTAATGTTTGATCTGAATTAAGACTGTCTAGGAGAAATATAGTGGTGTTATTAAGTTTTGAAAAATCTAAGTATATTAGGAAAATACATAAAGCTAGGATGCGAAGTAAAAAAATAAAATGGCCCAGATTTTTGTCTTGTGTGATAAAGATGCTGTAGTTTGTGCTGTAAATTTTAAAATTTTATAGATGTTCACTTTTGCTGTTCAGAATGACTTTGTGACTGTAAAGGATGGAAAAGATATTTTTCTAACAGAAAACTGATATTCACATGGGGCATGCCAGCATGGTCTTTTTGAATATATTGCTAAAATAATGGTAGTGAACTTAAAAATAGCTCAAAATCTGAAGAGAATTATGTAATTTATATGTGAAACTATTGAACATTAAGACTGAAATGCGGTTCTTATACTATATCTTAAACTTTTTCTGGCACTGAATATAGGTGCATTATGTGTCAACTGAAAATTTAAAAATCTGCTCCCCCCCCCCTTTTATTAAAATACTTTGTTTGAAGAGTGCCTAATTTATTATTTCTTTTCTGAAGAGAACAAAAAAATAAATAAGTACTTGTTAAAATTTCAAATTGAAATTGCTGTAAAATGAGCATTTTACTACTTTTTCTTTTGAAAGATCTTGAACAAAATTTCCTACGAGAAAATTCTCTGAATTTTAAGATAGTATGATAAATTTTTAACATTAAAGGACTGTAAAATTTTGATAGGGAGCTAGATTATATAAACATAGTATCATACATTTTCAAATCTTGATTTTGCTTGTAAAACCTCTGGGAAACAAGTTCCATGTAAATACATAATATATATTTGTGAATTGTACTTACTGGAAGATTCAGATTTGAAAGAAGAATATATGAGAAGACAAGGCTTTTGAAATACATGGATGCAAAAAAAGAACTTTACCTTTTTTCCCTTGGTATTGATGTCTCCTTAACCTGTCATATAAATCTTCTTTATTACCATAAATAGAAGCATTGCTACGAGCTAAACTGTTTCCTTTTCCATGATGTAAACTATCTGTTGAATGAAATAAAATAACACTTTGTATATTAAACTGAAATAAAAATTACTTTATTTGTATAATGTTTATTTAATATATAATTCTTTGATAACATGTAATTGAAAACCATAATGTACATAACTTTCAGAAGACTAATGTTTCCCAAGATAATACATAATGACAGTACCAACACCCCTACCCCATTTTTTAATGTAGTTTGGAAGTGAAGTAGCTCCTTTTATTTCTTATTAGAGTTTTACTATAGCAATTAAATTTTACCATATTTCTTTTCTGAAATTGAAGTACCTAATTTTGTTTGCAGCACTATTATTTTTTGTGCTAACAGGTCGGAATTCCGAATTGAAAACAGATTTACAAAATAATGTTATACAACTTAAGTTATTTAGAAGTTAATCTCAAGATGTGTTGCTGGAATTTGAAAATTTTGTCAAGAAGTACTTGAAATCTTTATGTACTTATACTTACACCAGAGCATAATAATTTTATATATTTTTTACCACCTCAAAAAAAAGTAAGCTTATTTTCAGAATCACTTGATTTAAAATTATCTCTAGTTCTAGATAATTGGTTTAATCATGGATATTTTTCTTTCAAACAAAAATTTTTAAATCCCTACCTATAATACTAAGCATTAACTTGTTTGGGTCGTTTTAGTAATTTAAATTTGCATAGCACAATATTTGAAAATTTCAGATAAAAAATTGCATTTCAGGTCAAAAACTTAGTTGTAAATTAATTTTCATTTGAAAGGGATATGCAATCTTTGTTGGATGGATATGATATTTAACTATCCTCTTATAACTGTAAGAGAATATTCTTTTCAGTAAAGCATATATTTGCTATTGAAGCTATAAAAGACAAAGCAGGGTTTTGTTACGTTTTTAAAATGTGAATTTTAGATTACCTGAAAAAGCTTTGCTCCTATTTAAGTTAAGATTTTGGTATGTATGATGAAAAAGAAAATTTTATAATCATTTAGCAGTTGGTGATTATGATTACTAATGAAGCTCACTTTTAAAAGCAGCAATAATAGGGTGTCGCTTCTAAATTACATTATTTTGGTAAAAACCATTGTGTTTCTAAAGGCATTTTACATAATGTTTCATTGATTGCAGAAATCACACGAGTTAACTTTTTTTTTTGAATGCTGTTTTCAAATTTTAAAGGGGTATTAATTTACCATAAGAAGTGAAGAAAGGGAGTGAAAATCGCATTATAGATACATAAAATCTACCAGGTTAAAAAATATTAATCATTGTTTTAAAAAATTAATCCGGTTTTTTTTAAAGCTCCCAGCATTTTGATATTATTGACTTTTTTTTTTTGCAATTACCGGTTACTCAAGAACGGGAACTAAATTTACCTTTCATATACGTTTCGTTGTAGAAGTTTGGCATCTCCCAGCCATCGTCGTCATCATCATAATAGTGAGCGTAAGTACTGTGATGTGACGGAGCTATGCTTTCAGCATAAGGCGCAGGAGCTCCGTAGTAGAAGTTTGTCTGAGAGCTACTCAGATCGATCGGGGGCTCTGGCATTTTCTTTGGTAGATTCTTCTGTGCTGAAGACCTAAATTTAAAAACAAGCAAATATGGTTATTTTATTAAAAATGGACAAAATTTAAATTTCGTTCAAATGAAAAAATAAAATTCTCGTTAGTAATTGCTTCCTACAATAAAAATGATCAATTTTGTAATGAAATATCAAAGTAGTAGCTAGCTTTTAATGAATTATTTTATTTTTGAAATATGAGAAGCGAAATAATCTTTTCCCCTTTAACAACAAAATGGCTTTAAACACCATTAAATATAAGCATCTAATCATCCGAACCGTTTTAAAAAAAACTATAGTTATAGTAATTACACTTAAAAAATAATTTTGCATCTGAATTTAGAAGTTAATGACATGCATTATGGGCTGCTGTCGCAAAATAGAGAATCGTATTTGGTTTCGATATATTCCGATAAATTATCGCATATAATTAAATATATTTTCCTGTTTTTTTTTTAAATCGATAGTAGTTTCAATGCAATGTCTAACTGATTGACTTAATCTAACACTTGATGTATCAAAATCTGTTGGAAATAAAATTATAAAAATTTTCATTTGAGATATTGTCGCATTTTAGCTTGTTTTAAAAATCTTGTTTTCACTGTGATTTAGCGTGGCCATTAAATATTTCTTGTCTAATATTATAATCTACAGTATTAAAATTCGGGAGTAAACAAACGTATCTATCTAGGCATCTGAGGCTATCTTTTCGCGGACCGCTGAACGCAGATGCGTGCCGAAAGTACCAAAAGATGTGAAATAAATCCAAGGAATCCATTTTGACCATTTAAATTACAATTAGTTAAAAATATATGAATTAAAAAAAAACAAAATGAATTATTGGCTTTCCGCTGTAATGCCATCTATCGTGCAGACTCCGAAGGACGGCAGAGGAAAGATTTCCGCCATTTCGGTCGTTTTTAAACTGCCATACATCCCTTCGTTCTAAAGTCAGACAAGAAATAATTCCGGAATCGGATAGACCATTCATTTCGCCAAGATACGATATATATATTTTTACAAGATAACAATTTTTTGTATTTTTTTGCGATTTTCTAAAAAATAAATCGATTTCGGAGCGTTTTCGCGGACGGAATGTTTGAACCGCCCTCTATCTCTTTCCCATCATCGTGATCGATCGAGTTTACGTCCTGGGAAAGTACACTCTATGCTCTCTTCGACCGAATAATTTTAAAAATTGGATTCCCATTTTTTTTTTTTTACAATTTTTCGAAATTCGACTAAAACAACTTAGCGATTTCTCGAAATAATCGCACGAAACTTTTTCTGTGTGTCTGGCTACACTATCCGTGTTTGGACCCAAGATTTAAAAAATTTCCTCCAAAATTGCGGATTTAATTTTTTTTTTTGTGTGTGTTTTTCGTCTAATAATCTTTTTTGAGGCTTTATTTATAAGATTTCTTTCTTATATTTTTTGGTTAAAAGTTACAGTAGTTTGTTATCTGTGTGTGAAATTTGGAAGCTCTTACTTTAAAATTTCACCCTTAAAAAATTTAAAACTTCATGCATCCGCAAAGTATTCATTTAGTTCAGCGGCCGTCACGTGACCCTCTCCGCCAGGGAATGACGCAAGCCCATGCAACGCCGGGATGCATAAAAACCAATCCCACTATAGACGCCTATGGGGAGTGTTTTCGATCCCAATATTTGGCGATATTTCACTTTTTTGGCGAGAAATGTTTTGTAAAGTTTTTCTATTTCGACGACGACCGAGCGATGCAATCTGTTATAAGGATGCAAACATTTCTACTTTGTAGGGTTTTTTTGTGTGTATGTGTGTGACTTAAAGTAGAATGAATTCCTTCTTGAGTGTCTTAAAGTTGAAAATAATTTGTTATTAGTTGTTAGTTGTAAATAAAGATGGAAGGTTTTCAAAACACGTAGAAGAAAAAACTCAGTTTCGCGCCAATCAAAGTAAATACGGAAACCCTAGCGGGCGCAGTGATCAACTTGGCGTGGTAAAAGACATTCCCATAGACGCCTATAGTGGGATTGGTTTTTATGCCGCCGGGATGGCTGTTCGACGGTGAAATTACGTCATAATGTGTCCCGTGACTTCACTTCTCTTCGCCAGGGTACAACGCATTATTCGAGATGGCCCGTGCAACGCCGGACTACGAAACCAGTTAAGTAATTATGTGCTGATAGTTGACTTCGCGAGAAACAAAAATTGAGTTGATTAAATTCGTTAATATTGGATATTCTAAAATTAGATATTTTCTAAATTCTTCCCCTGAATATTTTTTGTGGATCCCAATTACTTGGAAAGCGTTAATCCACAGAATTTTGAGAATTATAAAATAGTTATTCGATCTACAACTATTGGTATTCGATGTTTCTTGCTGAATTTGTTTTTTGAAGAGATGCATATTTTGGAAAACCTGGAATCGCCACTTATATATTTTTTAATAGGGCCGTGAAATTGTGTATCTTGATTGCAGTTGCATCAAATGGTTTCTAGTTTCTTAAAGAAAATATTATTGTTCATTTTCCATGCAATAGAAATAGCATCCAAATAAGTATTCGCAATCTTTTAGTATTGATTATTTATATAATGAAAATAAGAATCGTTAATTAAAAAAAACGCTTTCTTACCTAACACAAATCATCCAAATGAGAAGTACTAGAAGTATTATGAATATGACAGCACCAGCTATACCTCCAGCAATATACACAAATTCAGCTTTACTTTCGCACCGACTGCCGTGGAAGTTTGTGACACAGTGGCATATTGGTTCATGAGTTTCTGCATTGACTTCGCAAGTTCCTCCGTTTATACAGTAGCTTTCACATACAGCTGAAAGGGGGAAAATAAATATTTTTTCAATACCACATACTAATGTATACTGTTAGAAATAAACAATGCTTGAATTTAAAAGACAGGAATCCGCAAGTGTTTCGCGTTTGATGTAAAATTTCTCTTTTGACACTCTGAAAGACCAAATGAGAACCGTTTTATCCTTAAGTGACATTGCCACAGAAACATTTTTTTTTTTATCATCTTTATTCCGTGTTTGTTGCTCTCTTTCATACTCGTGGGACTTGCTTACTGAAAGGATTTTCTGTACCGTAAATGATTGTTTTG
Organism: Araneus ventricosus; assembly: GCA_013235015.1. Classification (NCBI taxonomy): domain Eukaryota; kingdom Metazoa; phylum Arthropoda; class Arachnida; order Araneae; family Araneidae; genus Araneus; species Araneus ventricosus. The sequence continues at coordinate 27,338 of BGPR01015169.1, forward strand.
AAATTTTTCGTATCTTTCCAAATTCCTTATTTGTGTGGGAGAAGAAAAAAAAAAAGGTTTTCTGCGCTATTTGACCCGAAAAATAAGCACAGAAATAATTTGGAAATTATAAAATGAATCAACTTCGAATTTTAAATATTAGACTTAATATTCCAAAACTTGTATGGAAGAAACAACATGATCCTTATTAAAAATTTAAATTTAGTAATGCAGTATCGATTTAAAATCAATATTTTGTGGTCTTTTAATGTTAAATTTATTTTCAATTAGGTATTTATTGTTTTTTTTTTCACGGAAAAAAAATCGGCATGAAAATTGTATAAGGAGTTTTATATTCTTCTCTACGATGTTCCTTTGAATGTTTTGAAAAATATTAATAATTTCAAGTAAATCCTGGGGTTCATAATTTAGGAACGACATAAAAAAAGTTCTGTGACAAGTAACAATTTAAGAGCCACTGAAAAGGGGGGATACGTTATGCTGTTTGAATTTCAAAACACTATGTATTATCCAAATGTGAAAGTTAAATAAACTTACAAACGCATTCTCCTGTTCTGTTTTCCAAACGATATTTTGGTTGGCATTCGCAATTGTATGAATCGGCGTCTTCTCTGAATACACAGAAGGCATTTGCTTGACAGAGGCGCATTTGGCCATCGACTAGACAGGGGTTTGTGCAGTCAGATTCAGAAGTTGCACCTTTCGTTGCAGTGGTTGTGTCTTGTGGACAAGGTCTGCATTCCGATTCTTGCTGCTCATGGTCCATGTAAGTTCCTTTGGGACATTCTACGCAGTGTTTGCTGCTGTCCATGAAGTAACCTGGGTTACAAAGTTCTGAAAAAACATGTTAATAGAGCTGAGTATCCTGGAGAAAAGTGTTTTGTAGTTCTTGGGAAACTACGATTGCATAATTAAACAGTTCATACAATAGTAAATTTTGTACCATACCTTCTGAACATTCAGCTTCCGATTTTGCACTGATGGACGGTGTTGTTCTTTGTGATGGACATTTGATACAAGATGGTGCACCTTTTGGTCTGAAGAAGCCTCTCATACACGGTTCACAGTTTCCGTCTTTTGTTAACTGAAATCCAGCTGCGCATTCCTCTGTAAAAGAAAATTTGGCTGTAGGACTTTTGAACACTTAACAAGCACTTGGAATTGTAGCAATCGTCTGTTATAAACAGATTCAACGGCATTAGTTCGTGGTTAAATGACCATTTCTCTGCAGACTCACTTAGCATTCATTACGAAGATTGTAGAACCACACTTACCTCTGCATTCTTGAACAGATACAGCTCTGTCGCTTTTTGTTGTCAAATCAGATCCACAAGGAATGCAGCTGAATGCTCCTTCATTAGGCTGGTAAAAACCATGACCGCAAGGTCGACACACATTGGTTTCGTCGTCGTAGTATAACCCAGGCAAGCATCGTTCTATGTAGACAAAATGAATATTCATAAACATAATATTTCAAAAAGCACTTTAAATGATTTTTTCCAGGTTTACTGCATGCATAAACAAGGCAGATCTTTTAGTGAATGCCCATTGAGGCGAAATTAAAGAGAGCATTTGGATTTGATAAAGTTTTTTAGTCACTTATCTCAGGTGATGTAGCTTCATGTCGGCAATTTCGACATTATCTGAATACGTTTTCAATGAGGGGATAAACTCATCTTTTGTTTTATGTCTTGAGGGGAAGGGGAGAGCCAGTTTCTTCTTTGACGATTTTGATCGGTCGCCAAAACTGAATTGAGATAAACTTATCTAAATTGATTTGAGAACAGTTCTCTACGATGTTATTGCCAGCACAATACTTATTGTAGAGGAATGACACGATTTTAGTTTTTTTCGTAAATGCTTTCTAAACAGAAAAGGGTGCATGTGTATAAAACGATCTACCTCAAAAATCCTATTTCTCCAGTAAACAAATTTGACTGTCTAATATAAGCTTTTGTGGGCTTTTTTAATTTAACAGCAATCAGAGATCACTTTTCAAATACAGACTTGATTTAAGAATACGCTAAAAACATTTTAAAGATGAATATTCTGTTTACCTACCTTTGCACTCTTGAACTGATCTGGCACCTATGCTTTCTGTGGTACCTTGTTTTTCCTCTATTTTTGGACAAGGCTTGCATGTCAAGTGTCCTGTACCGTCTTGATATGTACCGATTGGGCAAGACAAACAGCTTCTTGATGAATTGTCATAAAATGAACCAAGTCCGCATTGAACTGAAAACGAATAAAAGAAAAAGTGTTATTTATCAACATCGAATACATTGTCATATACATATAATGGCTCATTCTTTTTATGACTCTCTTGGAAACACGTTTCTATAAATTTTGTAAATCACATGAAAAAAATCTACCCACGGAATTATTTTGAAGCATATTTTGCTTAACATGTAGCTGCTCAATTTAAAATATAACTTCAAACTCTGTGTGTTTGACTATTCATATATGAAACAACCAGGAATTCACAAAGCTGATCTTTCAGAATGATATTAAATGGTTATTAGCAATAAAAATGGAAATGAAATGTTCTTAATATATTTCGAATGATTTACATGTCTCATAAAATTATTTCCTCCTATCCAACCAAGTCCTGCTTAAAAGCACATTTTTTAATAGTGGTAAACGTTCAATTAAAATATGCTATGTGTAACGCTGTAACAGTGATTTTTTTCGAAAAAAATGAAAAAAAAAAAATTGGAATATTTGATACAGTATTTCTAAAGTTTAAATGGAATATTAAGCGACTCAATGCAAACTTTTTAAAGCTTGCATTAAGTGCATAGTTTTATTTAAAAATAATTTATAAACGTGAATTGAAATCTGAGTGACGGAAAATAAATCAGTTTATTTTTTGTTAGTTTATAGAATGTGCAGAAAGAGAGTGAACTATTATTATTTTTTTTAAAAAACATACCACAATAAGGAGCAACAACAACTTGACCAGCAGGGCATGTATAATCAGTAACCATTTCAAGTGATGTAAGATCTGGTAAAACATTCGGCAAGGTATCTTGGATGTCAAATGCTTGATTCTGCAATATAGCAGATTCAAGAACCCTTTGTACAGTTGACTGTTGCTGAGTGTTGATGTTCACCACTGGATCTCTATGGATGGAACGCAATCATTTGAATGAAACAGATCAGAATTAAACTAGTAATACAGCAAACACAGAAGAAATTGAATGTATGCTAGGAGAACAAATTGTTAACGTAGGACTACGTTCCTCCCATTGGGGTCTCAGGAAGGAAATTGATTCACACGCCAAAACGCCACAAAAAACGTTGTGTGGTAGATCCTCTATATATCGGTAACTATGTGTGTTAAAAACATAACTAATGTCTTACTTTAGAGATAAAGATTAACAATAGAAGTTACAAAAAAACTTACGAGAAACTTCGAGAAACAAAAGAGTCACGCGAGTAAAGCCGTCCTACGCCTTTAACATCAGCGGCTGTTTGAAAAGACAGCCTCCCGCCATTTTATTTTATAGAAATAAAAAAAGTTTATGGAGAGAGATATTATACACATGCTAACATTGTCCTCCAATTTGCTATTTAGGAAGCAGGCTTAGTTCGTGGATTGTAGTTCATATTTATACATTTTGACTTTTTTACAGCTCAGTACAGAAACGAAAATGTGTGTATGCTATTCTGATATATTTTTAAGGCAATAAGTTCCATTTAAATGCTACTTTTTGTCTGCTAATTAAACTCCAGTACTTTGTTTTATTCCAAATTCTTCAATTCACTGTTGAAAAATATTTCCATTGCAACGATTCGAAATTATCTACCAAGGTTATTTTGCATACTATCACTAGGGCCCTTGTGGACGAAAAATGGTTCCACGTACAATAACATTCAGCGGTGTCACAAGGGAGATATAGACGTCGCCTAAATAGAAAGTTCATTTTGAAGAACCAAAATATGAATAGGGTGCCGAAAATAATTCAATGTTCCGAGCGCTACTTACTGTTGTTACGCCATCAGTGACATTTGTTGGTTTTTCATCGAAGTACGCATCAAAACCATGCTTTCTAAAATTCGAGAACCAGTATGATATTTTCATTTGCTTTCAAGTACAAAATTTACGAATAGGCGAATCAGAAATTTAGCAGTTTTTGATTGAGTCACTTTAGGACTGATCACCAAGTGCTGTAGTAATTCTGGAGGGCAAATCAAAGAATTTTTCTTTCTTGTCTCTTACTTTTGTGTGTTCACATGTGTGAAGTTCAACGAATATATGCCTAGCCTATATTCTATTTTTTACATTCTGCCTCTAGTTTCTATGTATAATGGAATCCATTCCCGTGATGCGATTGCCAACTGCTCATGTCATTGTGTTACATGACCTCTAACTGCACTTTATCTAACGCTGAGCTGTGACTGAACGTCCTTTTTCCTACTGCAGTACGTGATTCCAAAATGAAATCGGCGTGGCGTATTTTATGCGAATCCCATGAGCATGAATTGATTCCACTGCGTTCTTATTTTTTCCCATCTTGTCGGAATTTTTAAAAATTATATATGTTACAGTTAAAGCCTGGAACTGGTTATTTCATAGAATAACTGTGTATTGCATGAATTATCTAGATGAATATCTGGTTATTCTAAGAAATAACTGAATTATATGCTTTAATGGTAACATATACATGAAAGCCAGCGAACATCCCAGAAAAAATGGCGATCAATATTTAACACAATTTGATTCGCAAGAGAATAACTTTTGACCTTATGGTTACAGAAAAAGAGGAAAACAACTGCTTACTTGTTGGCAGGGAATTCTATTTCGACGACGTAAAGTTCATTATTTTCCAACTGTCTTTTAGCTGGAGCTTGCTTACAATTAACTTTGACTTTAAGACCCGAGCAAATTCCTGGAGTATTATCGGAACAGATTCTCCACTCACGGTTTACTTGAAGCAAATTGTTTTCAATTCTGGACTGAAGAATCTTCTTTCCTGATTCGGAGCAAACGACGGAAGATGGGAAGTTCATATCGATCTTGAATATCTTCTGAGCTGATTTTCTTGCTAAAAAGATAAGATAATCAAGTGAATTTCACAATAAAGGAAAAACAATGATTGCAAATTTGTATTTCGTCAGTTACTTACCCTATCACTTATTATCCTTTTATTAAAGATAATTAATATAGTATTTTAGAACTAATTTTTAGTAATTCATTTCAATATCTTTAGTGACTGAGTATTAAAAAAATGTTTTTCGAAAATTTTATTATCTTTACTACTCTACATGATTGCTCACTTTTTGATTATATATTTTTTATGTTTTTCATTTAAGCTTTGTTTTACCCTATTATATATTGAGTAACAGAAAGGCATTCGTTAATTTGTAGAAGCCACTAATTAATGAATAGAATTTCGGATAATTTACTACATTAAACAATAATATGCTAAAACATGCTAAACTAATTCGATATTCAAGTAAAGGACGAAAATTCACATATTCTGAACACCAACAATTTAACTGCCAAAGATGTTATGAATTAATAATAATCAATCACTGCTTCCACAGCAGTGAATGAGTGCTTCCTTGCAACTGAATCAGTGCTTCCGTGCCAGTGAGTCAGTGCTTCAAATTACAGATTAATTGTTTCGTTTACTTAGATATTTCTAAATTTTCATTTGTATGTTTGAAACAAAATATTGCATTATGCAGTAGAAATAGGAACGAGAAAACTGTATTTTTCTTAGAATTCAATCCCTTCTAAATTTTCTTTGACATGAGTTTCGGATAAAGTGAACTTTGAGTATTTTGCACAGCACTGTTAATTCATATTTTGAAACTTTACCTGAACATGCTGGGAACACCAAATTGGACCCATGCCCTGACGGTGGATGCCATGTACCCTCAGCTCCACAAGTGTAAAATTTAGCAACAGGCTGAGAGAACTCCAAATTCGAATTGCAAGTGATACTGCAAACTTTAAAGCGACCATTTGGACCCCAATCTGAGCAGTGTCTTTGACCGTTTACTGGAGGTGCAGGTAAGGGGCAAAACTCCTCTGCAAAAAAGAATTCGAATACGTTTATACTGGATAATATCTATCTCAAAAAGCTGGAACTAAATCATAAAATCGTCGTTCGAGTTCAGAAGTGACGAAAGACGGAATGCGACTTACTTAAGATGTGAATACGGAAATCACATCTGGCCGTGTTACCTTCTGCGTCTTTTGCAATGTAAGATAACTGATGAATACCTCGGCTTAAAGTTTGACCTGAAAATATGTTTATATATTAGAAAACGGTTTAACGTAATGTACTATAATAGTTATTATTTACTCACTAAATGAGCGAAACACACCGAAGATTTTGAGAATAATGATTATACACCTTTCAATGCATTAATGCAAATAGATTATTAAAATTTTAGGGTTCATGAGAGAAATCGGACAAGCTACGCCATTTCAATGAAAGTGATTTTGCATTAATTCAAATAGATGATTAAAATTTTAGGGTTCATGAGAGAAATCGGACAAACTGTGCCATTTCAATGAATGTAGGATTTTGTTTCATAGATTTAAACCGAGCCCTTCCGTAATGCTTTAAATATATTTTTAATTGGCATAAGATCACATTGCTCTGCCGTTTCTATTTATGTGTATGAGTGCTAAATTATTTGAAGGAATGCTAAAAATCTCTTCCGAATTAGAAGTTAAAATTGAAATACTACTCATTCTAAAAAAGGAATATAATTTAGTTACTACATGAAATAAAGTCGTACAATTTAATTTTTTTATAGAAACATCTAAAAATGACTTTCTGAATATCAGTGATGGTTCCAGTTCTCATAAAGATTTGCATGGATATGAGATATAAAAATAAAGGTTATTTTTGACACAATACACAAAAATCCATTACGTCACTACAAATTCACTATGAATTTTTTTTGCATAGCAACAGTTGCCAACCTACGATTTATTTATTAGTATAGATTGAATCTCAGTTTAAGTAAATACTTTGGTTTTGATTGTTGAAAGTACTTTCTGGCTTTAATATTTTATTGGAATACTTGTATCTTATACCACAAGAAATCTACAACAGTAACAACAAAAATGATTCTTTATTAGATGATTTTACGAAAAAAAATCTGTAAGATTTATTTTTTCAATTTTTAAAACACATCAAACAAACTAACACAAAACACAACTAACCTGGTGTATATCCTCTGTGTTCCATCACATACAATGTATGCATGGAATCAACGAAAGAAGGTTCTTTCCATGTCACTGGTGCACTTGTGTTCGGTGTCACCACCCATATGTCTTGGGGACATTCTACGGGTTTCGGAGCTGACTTGTCTTGTATCTGAGTGGCACAAGATTCACCCGTGAAGCCTGCAGGGCAGACATATTCTCCGCAGGTGCCAGGGCCCTCTCGTTCAATGGTGCCGTCAACTCTGCAGAATATTTTTTTAGTCATTAGTACATTAAATAAAACAATCCATTTTATTTAAGTATATAAATTTGAACTTTACACCATTTACACTATAATCAGTGACAACTGAAGGTGACAGTACGCAGAAAGATTCAAGCGGCCTCATCACCGGTCAAAGACGGAATACGTGTTTCTGACACTTGTCAAGTCTGGAAATATCTTAGTGACTACTCAATTACTTTCGAATTAGTTATAAAGTTTCCTTGCGCGGAATATCGATGAGTGGAATTTAAAATTAACTGATGTTCACTATATTAATTGTTTTTAAACGCATTTGGACCGTATTTAGGACTGTTTAATTAGGTATCAGTGTAGCTTTAATCGTACTCTCAAACTGAGTTATCACTGACTTCAGTGATTCTTGACCTACTGCTGAATGCGTTTATATTGCAGAGGGGGAATAACTAATAAAATTTTGGGGGTGAGAGCTATTGTTTATTAATAAAGCTGAATAGCGAATTAAAGTGTGAAAATTGGAATAATTGTCAGCATCTACTTAAAAGCAAAACCGATTAATTTATTTTATCAAGATTAAGAGCATAAAAGCATTGTTTGGTGCAAGAAGTTATTTCCTTAAGTGTTTTCAGTTCAAGTTTTTATGAAGAAAGCAAGATACTTATCAATTTTAATTTTTGATCTTTGAAGTAATAAAACTTTAAATGGCTCTTAAGTGCATTATTTCAGATAGCGCATCCTGTTCCAAGCCGACGGTAACTATGCTAAAGATATATTTTAAAATTTTTACTGCGTGTACTATATTTTAACTAATCTTTCTGGTCTAATAAAGCAAACATGCTGATTACAAACAAAATTTCGTCGGTGGTAGGGGCACATAAAAATGAGAACTACTGCTCAATATACATTCCTTATTATAAGTACATATAGAGCTGAGCAAAGTATTTTAATTGATAATTCCAGATTTTCAGAATTTATAAATACTTAAGTTCAAAATTTTTTAAACTTTGGTTAACCCTTTCAAGGGCGGTAGTTTCTCGTTGGAACTACCTAATTATGATCTTTTTTCTTAACCAGACGGTAGTCTTTTGATGATTTATTAGAAAGAATGCGTTTTTAGTACCTAAAAAGACAATAGATGGCAGCACCAATTCTATTTTTTCCTAATGGATTTATACAGTCATTATCATTGTTTTCACGAAAAAAAAAATTGCTTATGCCCTGAAATGGTTAAAATGATTTAACATATTGAAGATACTCGATGGAAGAAGCTATTTTTAAACGAATGAATTCCTTGAAATAAAGAAAGAGAATTCACCTGTCATATCCTGTCCACCGCAGCAAGAGTCCATCATAAAGGACAGGTGCACTCTTGCAGCTACGGAACTGCGTCGGTATTTCATAGGACACATCGAGAGGTCTGTTCAACACATTGACTCGACTGATCCTGCCATGGAAGCCCGCAGAAGCGATGGCCCTGTTCTTTTCATCGAGAGGTGCTCCGAGATTTACCCAGGCACTGAAAATAGGAAACGTCCTTTATTGAAATTTGAAGTGTTATAGAATGTTTAATTTACAGATACACGTCACAATAAATTTACATCTGGAGGAAAATGTATTGGAGGACTGTATTGAAAAGAAATAAATAAGGGTTATAGATAGCTGTAATCTAAGTAATGTGTTGAAAAGTAAACAGAATTTTATTTCGCAGTAAACATTCCGAATACGTGAAAAATTGCATGGAGAGTAGGCGATTATGCCGACTCTCATGTGTAGTCCTCAATTCGAGACTTAGTTCTCAAATTTTTTTCTTCAATTGTAGTCAAAGCGACTTTATAGCAAGCATACGTCTCAAACATACCTTTCTACTAAACCTAAACCAAAGTTATGTGTTGAAAAGAAATTAATACTGACGCATGTCAGCACGTACTTTTAATCAGGCAACAAAATTTTGTAAATGTTTATGATGCATGTTATTTTTGCTTTAAATTAATATTTATCTGCAATAGATTGCAAGTAGTTTCTGACATAAGCCATTATCCGTGTACTTCACACTGTGATTTTGAAGATAACTTCCAAGGAGATAACACTTTGAAAGATGTAGGACTGAGTGAAATATTGGCTTCGAATTGGCAGTTTCTCGAAAAATCTCACGGCAAAATAATGGTATAAAGATTAGTGTGGTATCTTTATAGCTCATATCATTGCAAAGTTATAGCTGTGTTTTCCCCTTGAAAGTGTTGAAAATTTTCAAACTTTCGCTACATAGGTTAAACAGAAACAAGCAAAGAAACTTAGTAGTAAGTTACGAATTGAGCAACAAACTATGAACTTCGAAAACCTTGCAAGAAGTGGTTACTTTAGCGAGTATTATTGTTGTGGTCTTAAGACCATGCGACTTATTATTTTCTTTTTGCTTTATTACATATGATTATTTCTGTTCTCCGTATATCTGTTTTTACGCCAGTAGTTCTGTCTTCATTTATGAATCAATTCGTGCTTACTTCTGTTGTGTTTGGTCGGAACGGAACACCCGTAAAAATTTCCGAGGCCTCCCAAAATTTATAGACCATCGTAAATAT